>OVBE01012124.1:0-13640 GCA_900406425.1 Iberis pinnata
ATTTGCGGTTACGCTATTCGGTTTGTAATATTCTTTTATGTCGGTTTTCTTACGTTATTAATATTTTCGATTACGTTTGTACAATTAACCAGCTATACAACGATCCTAACTCTCTCTCTCCTATCCCGGAAGTTATCTCGTNTAATTCTGTGGTTCGACGGAGTTAAATTTCGGGATGGGCGTAACAACCTCGGATTTGGTCAAAAGGGGTTTGACTGGAAACGGGTTGTTACACTGCTCTTGGCCAAGAGGATATAGAAGAGGGGTTTCTTGAAGATTTGAGTTCAGGATTCATCAAGATGTGACGAAGATCCTGAGGTTGTAGAGAAAGCTTGTAATTCTGACTTTCAGGGGAGCCAAACTGATGATGAGCAGCTTTTATGGAGGCACTCATCAGTTTATCTCTGGGTACAGGAGAGTGAGATGACTCTGATTGATCTCCTGAGTCAGAGTAACCAAAGACCAACCCTTTCCCCTTGTTCACGTCATGAGTGACAGAGGGAATGGTCTCAAGCCTCAAGACAGTTTTCTAAGCCAGAGGGTTATGCTCCAAGTCTGCTAAGGTAGCCTTTAGTCTCTCCTCTCTTACTCTTCTTTCAGCTCCTTCTGCAGCCACTAGGTACTGTCTCATGTGGTCCATCACTTCCTTTGCAATTCTTGGTTTACCTGATAATGGATCTACTCCAAGTTGGTGATCTTGTAGAACTCCAATGAGGGGATCATCTTGTTGGAGGTGTTGGGTGATCTTTTGCTTATCTACTCGGATGATAGATTGCTCTTGACCATGGGGGTAGAATTCTGTTTTTCTGCCTGAAGCAAGGGACAGCAGTCCTTAGAGTGTGTCAATCTCTGACAATGGTAACACCGTTTCTGGACTCTTTCAAAATCAAAGAAAACATTAACCTTTTCGCCTGAGGGTAGGAGAATCACTCGGGATCTTCTTAATGGGTTTGAGACATTGAACTTTATTTTAACTCTAACATAGTCATTGACTTGGGATTGACTTGGATCAAAATCCACCTCCTTTACTTCCCCTAGTATGTCTCCTAGAGCTGCAATTGATTCCTCTTCATAGTAGTTAACAGGTATATTACGGATTCTGACCCATACCAGCATGTAGTTCAGGTAGTCTTCTGGTGGATGCTCCTCCCATTTTTCTAGTGTCATGGACCATTCATTGTATGTCCATGGACCATTCTCTAGTATTCGTTCCAAATCATTCTCATACTTGAAAATAAATTGAAAGCGGTCTCTTGAGAGCGCTACTCCTCTAATTCGATGATATAGCTGCCACTTTCTTGGCATGTCTTTGATCAAACTTGCCATTTTTTGATGATCTGGATTTAATAGGCGTCCTATAATACTGAGTTTGTTACGTTCGCTTGATTTGAAGTTCGAGGAAACAGGGAGAACAAAGGGAGGTTCTTCTTCTTCATTTATCTTTAACCCTTCCAGAACTGAATTTATTGAAGCAGACATTCGTAATTTTTACCGGTAAAATCTCACCTAATCAATGACAAGAGCATTAACTGACGGAGCTTTTTTTATCGATCTTGGTTAGTAATCTTGATTGTAGATCTTGATTCACTAATGGAGATCAATGAACAGAGTAAAGAAAGGAGACGTGGCTGAATTTTCTACCAAGGAAAGGGAATCTGACTACTGTTGGGATGCTCTAGTGTAATAAGAGAGTCCTGGGCTCTAGAGAAGTAAGAGAGTTCACTTAATTGACAAAAAAAGCTATATATAGTTAAGTAATTTATATTTTTATAATAACTTTCTAAATCATTTTTTATTACTTTACGGTACTTAGTCATAAAACCAACCATCTCCACAAGTCATATTTTATTTTGTTAGCTTAAACTTTGATTTTTTTTGTTTACACTTTTAAAGTTAATCAAATATTACAGATCTACTATCAACCTAAACAAGCATATTCCTTACAAAAAACAAGCTTATTTCTTGCAAGTGAAATATTTGTTTTTCATTTAATAATAAAGTGAATATTTAGTATTTTTAATTACTTTTTAGTGTTTAATGATTTACCACTTGAGGATTTTTAAAGTAAAAGTGTTCACTTCTTCTAAAATATTGTTTTATATGCATAAATATATCAAATAATGTATATAGCTTTCGAGAAAAAAAAATATAGTTTTTATTTTTAAAAAAATAAACAAAGATAGATATGGCGTAAATATTAAAAAGATATTATTAATCGAAAAATCTAATCAAAAGCAAACCAATATTCAAAATTATATTTTATCCTAAAGATCACCGATCCAATAATTAGATTCGATCCTTATTATGAGAACAAAACGCCAGAGTTCACAACCACAAAATCACTTGTTTATCCCTATTTCTATTAGAATTATTTTTGAAAATAATATGGACGACAAAAATAATTGAAAATTGAACGGGGGAGATGAATTTGCCAATCTGCAGAATCTGGATCGAACGGCTACAGTTCCATCTCAAGGATTTGGAAAAAACCCGCCCAAGAAAGTTAAAATATTGGACTTCAGGGGCTTATTTATACCTTTTGTTGGGTCGATAGGATTTGTAACAGGCCTACTAATGCGTATATGATAATATCACGTCATTGTGTTTTATATGATAAGGTTTCTCTTCTCGCTCAAATGTTTCTTAAGAAAACGTGAGGATTTAGAGATTTATTATATTTAATTAAGGATAACCAAGTGACTGTGATGTACTAACCAATTTATAATTGAAGGTCTTAATCTATTAATTAGTATTTACTAACCAATTTTCTTGTCGGCAATAAGACATTGTTGACAATTCATTTTCTTTTGTCACGAAAAGTTACCGATAAATTTAATTTATATCTATTATTATATACAATCCACTCTAAGTTAAAGATAAAGTTACTTTAGGGTTAATATATATTTTTCAGCTAAAATATGTATGAAAGTTCGAGATTGGATATGAAAGTCAAAAACAACTATGTAATTCAAGGCAGTGTCAGTCGACATGGATTAAAATCACATTATGCTACAAATATATTTAAGAATGTGATATTACCAATACCAATAATATAATAAAGTAGACAAGAAAGAGACTTTTTGGAACCATCCTTTGAGAAAGGGAAGAGTAAAGAATTGTCTTGACAATGAGTAGAGACCCTCTGAAAAATTGCATTATAGTCCGTATCAAGAGCGATTTACAAAATCAAGATAGCTTATATGGGCGGTTTCTTGATCCTGGTTGGAAACTATTTCGGAGGCTATTGTCCATCAACCGGATCTACGTCTAGTCGGTCTAGTCGGCCTAGATCTGCAGATTATTCAGGATGGCGATCACACTGGTTGAAGGTTCTCCTCACACGTGCCTATGGTTTTTCCAAAATTAGGGTTAACTGTTCAAATTGGTTTAATGTAATTTGATTTCTAGTTTTGGGAAACCAATTTGCTTTTAAAGATCTAAAATTTGATTTTTGGTTTTGGATCTAGACCTAATTTTATTGTGGACCTAATTTTTGATGTATTATAAGCATTTAGATAGAATATTTAAAAAAAATACAGATAGCTCATGAAGTCTTGTGTGAAGGTTTTGAGTGTATGGGTAACTTAAACTTAATCTTACAGAGACCGATTATAATTCTCGTAATATCTTATTATATAAACCGGAACGCGTTTAACATGAATGCGACACGTAAGCAAAATTATAATTAACTAAATCGTGACACGTGTCAGTGTTAATTAAGATTATGACATGTGTAAACGTAGTATTTTAAAGTATCTTATTATACAAACCGGAACGCGTTTAACGTGAATGCGGCACGTAAGCAAAATTATAATTAATAAGATCGTGACATGTGTTACTGTTAATTAAGATCATGACATGTGTCAACGTAGTATATAAATTAATGGAAACTTACTTTTAGTTTTTTATTTTTCTGAAATAATAAAATAACCAAAAAAATAAATATTATTATTTTAAATGGAAACTACAGAAAAATATTAATATTATAAGATTAAAATAACAAAATATACAGTGTATAAAAAATATATCGATGATTATTTCTTATAATTTTGATAATCAATAATTATTTTTCATAATTTTGATAAAATGAATATTTATAATTATAATTTACAAAAAATCTAATAATAACTAAACTTTGACTGTAACGTTGATTAGAATATATAATCACTTGGATTATCATATTTAAATCTAAATAATTTACTTATATATGCGTATCACGTGGGACCTATTCTAGTCTAATAATAACTAAACTTTGACTGTAACGTCGATTAGAATATATAATCACTTGGATTATCATTTTTAAATTTAAATATTTTATATTTACCCGCGTATCACGCAATAACAAAAAAAAATATTATTATTTTAAATGGAAACTACAGAAAAATATTAATATTATAAGATTAAAATAACAAAAATATACAGTGTATAAAAAATATATCGATGATTATTTCTCATAATTTTGATAATCAATAATTATTTCTCATAATTTTGATAAAATGGATATTTATAATTATAATTTACAAAAAAATCTAATAATAACTAAACTTTGACTGTAACGTCGATTAGAATATATAATCACTTGGATTATCATATTTAAATCTAAATAATTTACTTATATCCGCGTATCACGTGGGACCTAATCTAGTCTAATAATAACTAAACTTTGACTGTAACGTCGATTAGAATATATAATCACTTGGATTATCATTTTTAAATTTAAATATTTTACATTTACCCGCGTATCACGCGGGACCTAATCTAGATTAGGTCCCACGTGATACGCGGATATAAGTAAATTTTTTAGATTTAAATATGATAAACAATGTTATCATATATTTAAATAGATATTAAAATTAAAATTTAGTTATTATTAGTTATTTCGGTCTATAGTTTTTCTTACAAATCCGTTAAAACTAACATCAACATATGTTGCAGTTTTTAGGTTTAAACAAACATAAAAGTGTACATATATTTTTTGCTCTTCAAATTTATATTATTAATCTTTTATATGTTATATATTTTAGTTATTTTAATCTTATAATTTATGTATAAAATTAATATTTTTCTTTTGTTATTATGTACTTACCATTTAAAAATCAATAAATATTTCCTTTTGTTATAATTTTATTTTTTTTAAATAATAAACTAACAATTAGAAAGTTTCTATTACTTTAAAAATACTACGTTCACACATGTCATAATCTTAATTAACAATAACACATGTCACGATTTAGTTAATTATAATTCGCTTAGTCGCATCCACGTTAAACGCGTTACGGTTTATATAATCGTATTGTACTCGACCATTTCTTATATATATATATATATATATATATATATATATATAAGAAATATATCAGATCCAAGTATTCATGGGTATAATTCTAATTACCTCGTTAATTTTATTTATTATAAATTATAATTGTTAAATATATTATATATATTTATATATATAGTGGTTGGTTGAGCCACCACAATAGATGGTTAAGCCACCAAAATTTATTTGTTCAATATATTATATTTATATTTAGTGGTTGGTCGAACCACCAAATTTTATCTATTAAATATATTATATTTATATTTAAGGGTTAACCGAGCCACCACCAATGGTTGGCTGAGCCACCAAGTTGTTACTTGTTAAATATTGTTAATATTGCAATTATTGTTTCATAAAATTATGTCACAGGTGTATAAATCTTTAATATGCAAAAAATGATAAATCTATATGACTGCATATTATAATATTTCATATTAAATGTCTACATCATCCACTTCGACAAACGGTCACAAAAAAAAAAAAAATTCATACACTTTCTAACGATTATGAACAATATTTTTCAATCTATAAATACACTCTTATTTTACTCATTTTAAATCATTAAGAACTTTATCTCCTATCAAGTTATTTCTGAAGAAATTTCTCAAAATTTTTAATTCTCATAATTTTTTTAATGTTAATCATTATATTTTCATGATTATTTTTTCTATTTATGATTTTTTATTACAGAATTTACCGATACAGAAAATATTAAGAATATTATATTAATTATGTTCACTATATTTATTTTTATTTTTGCTGTAATGATTAATGTAACTATTTACTTTAAAATTTAATAAAATTTGTATTATTTTGATTTTGAAAAAAATGGCAAACATTAAAAGCATCAAGTTCCCTGCCTTGAGAATCACTGCTGCTAACTATATAGCGTGAACCACCGATGCAAAACTGTTCCTTGAGTTAAAAAAAATTATTTGATACTATAAAAGAAGGAAAAAAAACTTCCTCTATGGAAAAAGGAAAATCAATTATTTTTCGGAGAAAGCATTTAGATGCAAGTGTGACGCATGACTATGCGCATATCAGAGACCCATCACAGTTGTGGTCGGCTCTAAACAAAGGTTTGATAACGAGAGAGAAATTACTCTCCCTTATGCCTTAGAGGAATGGAAAAACCTGATGTTTCAGGACTTTGACAAAGTGGATAAGTACAACTCTGCGGTTTTAAAGATTGTGTCGCAACTAAGATATTGTGGTAGGGTTATACCTGCGGAAGAAATGATTGAGAAAACTCTTCTAACATTTCATAAAGAGAAATGGTATCTTACCGACTTTGTACATAAATATCGGGTACAACAAGTTCTCCGATTTAGCTGTGGCAGTTATCCTTGCAGAGAAGAATAACGAACTTCTCATTCAAAATCATAACTATTGACCTACTGAACTAGGGCATACCCTGAAGCAAATTCCACATATGAAAATACCCAGAAAAGCAAGATCATACTTATTATGGTCGTGGTCGTGGTCATAGTCGTGTCATGGTTATGGTCGTGGTCGTAGTCGTGGTTATCGCTTTAATAGCGAGCATAGAGAAACATACAAAGGGAGAGTATCGAACAAATGGGTTCAACCTGGGCACTTTCTGAAAGGAAAAGAAACCCTAGAAACTTCAAACCAGAAACATGAGGATCTTTGTTTTAGATCTGATGCAACATGGCATTGGTCCTATGTTTTCCGTACTCCTCCACATCTTTGTAAGTTGTATCAAAATTCCATTAAAGGTAAAGAGAAAGAATGAATCTCACAGAACACTTCAAGGGTACGACGTACCTCGATTCCTTAGATTTGTCAATGACTTCGACGAGACTACACTGACAAACAAGTGAAGTGTTTGTAGCAGGACTATCATATAACTCTAATGAATAAAATCATTTTGTACAACGATATAATTTATAACTATTGTATGTGTTTGAACTCGTTTTTACAAAAATCTAATGCATAATTATTGAATGTGTTTTTCTAAATTTTCTATCTCATTATTAATAAATATGTTTATTTTAGAGTTCAATAACTATACAACTGTAACAACATCCAAGGAAATTAGCAGAGAAATATGTATACCATATAGTGGAACTACTCACACTATTATGAATGATAAGAGATATTTCTCTATTTTGAAATTGACCAAATTATTGTCGATACAATATCATGTCCTACAGACGTAGTTAAAGCACTGGTAAAACCAATTTTATGTGCCTAATGGAACAATAATTTCCATAGATAACGCCTTATATTTTTGAAATTCTAAAAGAAATTTGTTGAGCTTTAAAGACATATACCTCCTAGGACATAACACTCAGTATGCAACTGAGAATGGAAAGAAGTATATGTTTGTTTTTTCTAATAAAGAAGGAAAACGAGTTGTACTCGAAAAATTTTCAGAACCTCCATATGATTTTCATCACACTTATATAAATGCAATATAGTCAAATCTCATGATCAAAGGAAATAAAAACGATATCACATAATGGCATGAACGCTTAGGTCACCCAGCAATAGTATGATGCAAAAAGTGATAGAAAGCTCACATGATCATTCATTGAAAATTTGTGAGACAAATGAAGAAAATAAAATGACATGTAAGCATGTGCTCTTGGAAAATTAATTATAAGATCATTGCCAACCAAAATCGATAAAGAATCACCAAAGTTCTTTGAACGCATTCAAAGAAATTTGTGGACCAATACATCCATCATGTGGACCATTTCACTACTTAATGGTATTAATTGATGCTTCAAATAGATGGTCACATGTATGTTTATTGGCATTTTCAAGATTCCTAACTCAAATAATTAAATCGAAAGTCCAGTTTTCTGATTATCCAATTAAGAGAGTTAGATTTGATAACACTGGTGAATTCACATCCCAAGCATTCAACGATTATTGTACGGTTGCAAGGACTGAAGTTGAACATCATGTAGCTCATTTTCATAATCATAATTGTTTGGTTGAGTCATTAATTATTCGTATGCAATTAATTGCAAGACCGTTAATCATGAGATCTAAACTTCCAACCTCGGCATGGGGACATGCCATTTTGCATGCAAAAACACTCATTCGGATAAGACCAAGTGCATATAATAAATATTCTCTGTTGCAACTAGCATTTGGTTAAGAACCAAATATTTTCCAACTATAGGTTTTTGGTTGTTCGGTTTATGTACCTATAGTACCAACACAACTTACAAAGATGAGACCACAAAGAAGGTTGGGAAATTATGTTGATTTTTATTCTCCATAGATTATATAGTACCCAAAACCACAAAAAGTGATGTATTTACAACATGTTTTGTTGATTGTCACTTTGATGAGAAAAGTCTTCTCGAATCTAGGGGAAAAAATAAAGAGGTTGGAAAAGATATCAAATGGATTGTACCATCCTTGTTATACCTTGACCCACCAACAAAACAGTTAGAACTAGAAGTTCGACGAATTATACATTTGCAAAGTATAGCAAATCAGCTACATGATGCATTTGCAGATACCAAAAAGGCAACTAAATTTCATATACCAACAGCAAATCCATATGCCCAAATTGAAGTCCCACAAGAACATTCAGGAGAAGATGATACACGTGAGTCCAAAACTCATTTGAAGTGTGGTAGACTTCTTGGTTCTAAGGATAAAAATCCTAGAAAATGAAAGGAAGTTGAAAAACATAATAACCCTAAAATGACTAAAAGTATTTTGGAGAAACCAACTCTCCCGGTTGATAAAATACTGACCAGGAGGTACCTGAAGAAAATCATGAGATTTCTATCAACTTTGTTCATAATGGAAAGATATAGAATCGAAATAAAATTAATTGCACTGATGATGTTTTCACATTCCTTGTTTTGAAGGAAGTAAATGACGAAAAATGAATATTCAGAGCCAAAATATGTTTATAAATGTCAAAAGAGACTTGAATGGCTAAAATGGAAAGATGCAATGCAAGATTCACTTAATAAACGAGAGGTATTTAGTCCCATTATATCCACACCAAGAGATGTGAGGCCAGTTGGCTATAAATGGTTTTTCATTCGAAAACGAAATGAGAAAAAGGAGATAATGAGATATAAAGCTCGCATTGCGGCTCAAGGTTTTTCTCAAAGACCATGACTTTATTATGAGAAAGCATACTATTCTGTTATAAATGCAATGACATTAGATTTCAAATGAGCCTAACGGCTTATGAAAATCTAGTAATGCGTCTCATGGATGTCGTTACAACATATCTGTATGGATCATTAGATATTGATATCTATATGAGAATTCCCGATGGATTTAAAGTATCCGAGGAATTAAAATTCATACCTAAAGAGTTATGTGCAATAAAATTGCAAAGATCATTATATGGGTTAAAAGAATCAGTACGTACGTGGTACAATCGTCTGAGTGAGCATTTAATGAAAGAAGGATATATTCATGATCTTACATGCCTATGTGTTTTCATTAATAAAAGAACGTTAGGATTTGTGATAATTGATGTGTATGTTGATGATCTAAACATTACTGAACTCAAGGGGAAATACATAAAGCATCAACCTATTTACAAGGAGAATTTGAGATGAAAGATCTCGGAAAAACAAAATATTTTTTGCCTACAAATTGAGCATTTTTCTAATGGTATATTTGTCCATCAATCTACATATTCCAAAAAGTGTTAAAACAATTTAATATGGATATAGAAACTCTTCTCAATACTCATATGGTTGTTAGATCACTAAAAGTTGAGAATAATCATTTCCGACCAACAGAAAAAAAACAAAGAGATAGTTGGTCATGAAGTATCATATCTAAATGTTGGTGGATCACTTAAACATATATTTAAATACCTACATGGAAGTATTGATTTAAGATTTTTTTTTTTTATCTTAGATATTCTAAAAGGATATCTATCATATCCACTTAAAGCTCGATCTCAAACATGATACGTTGTTACGATCAGAGGCGCTGCTATTTCTTGGCGTTTTCAGAAACAAACACTTGTGGCTACTTCTTCAAAGCATGCGAAACTCATTGCTCTTCATGAAGCAAGCAGAGAATATGCATGGCTAAGATCGATTAGTCGACACATTATAACAACCAGCGAAATCGGTAGTAATGAGGAACCAACAATTTTTTATGAAGATAACGCAACATGTGTTGCTTAAAAGAAGGAAGGATATATCAGAAGTGGCAGAACTAAAAATTCCCTCCAAAGTTCTTTTCATACACCCAAAAGCTCGAGAATAATAAAGAGATTGAAGTAAAATATGTTCACTCTTCCCAAAGCGTTGCAGATCTCTTCACAAAGTCTTTACCAACTTCAACGTTCAAGAAACATGTTCTTCATATTAGAATGCGCCGTCAGCAAGGCATTTGAGACGACGAGATGTTTATTCAAGGGGGGGGGGGACTTACGTAGTTGTACTCTTTTACCTTACTCTGGTTTTCCCAATGGATTTTTCTAAGGAATTTTTTAACGAGGCAACAAAGACGTAACACAAATAAGTGACATTGGTCTCCAAGGAAGAGTGTTATGAATATAAGTCGTCTGTCAACATTTACAAATGTGTTAATTAAATTTTAGTGGAACCCATCGTCACTATGCACTCACAGTAACTCCAACTTTTTCTCTGTATAATTATGATCGGCGTTGTAATTTCACTCATCACCGAATCAACTTCTCTTCATTATATAATACTCCTATACTTTCTCTATTAGTTGTCATATCCAATTATTCACAGGTATAATATTTTTTGTTGTTTATATATATTTGAAGTTTATGATAATTATTAAAGTCATCTCTAGTATATTATAACAAAATAATATTAATGGTGATTTATATTTATAGTGTAGTTTCAATCATATTACTAACTGTAAAATAATAAAACCTAGACAAGGTACATGGTGTCGCATGGATTAAATTAAGACATTTACAACCGACCTTCGAATATTATTTGTTTTGAACTCTTTTTCTCCTCATTTCAATTAATTAAAATTTAGTTATGAAAATATGTTATACAAAAATCCAGGTGGTTCAAGACATCATATTCACCTTTGGGCCGAATAAACCCCAATAAATATTAACAATGAATAGTTCAAAACTAAAATATGCTACTATATCATTTACAATTAGTTTCATTTTTACTTCCAAAAAGTCATTTTATTAAGTCATTTGAGTTTTAATTTTGTAGTTAGTTAAGTCCAAAAATGTTTAGAGTCAATTCTATTTAGGCGGGGACTGTTGGAACTTACTTCAGAGTCATTGAATTCCTCTAATGAGCATTATGAAATAATGTAATTACTTATAAAAATCAGAAAGAAATTTAGAATACTTTCAATGTTTTTAATATTTTCAAATTCTTTTATTTGCATGTCAAAAATGAATATTTCATTAAAAAAAAAAAATTTGCGCGTCAAAAAAATAATATTTTCTAAATATCATATTTTCCTTCTACTATAAGTAGAGACTTTTCCTCATTCATTATGATCATTCATGATCAGTTCAGAGATCCAGCGAGATCAATGATCAGATCAAAACACATATCACTCTAACAATTTTTTTTATCTTCTTCTTTTAGAGTAAATCTCAAGAATATGACGTATGTGGACGCACTCATCGACTTTGGCCAATTAGTGGGCTCGGGTCAGCTAGAGGTGAGAAGAGGATAGGATTGGGATAGAACAGCCCACCTTGAACCCATCTGCGTAGAGAGATAGCTCAGCGCGTGGAAAACAGAGAGAGAGCTCAACGCGCGGAGAGCAGAGAGAGCTCAGCACGCGGTGAGCAGAGATAGCTCAGCGCACGGAGAGCAGAGAGAGAGAGCTCAGCGCGCGGAGAGCAGAGAGAGCTCAACGCGCGGTGAGCAGAGATAGCTCAGCGCGCGGTGAGTAGGGAGAGAGCTCAGCGCACGGTGAGCAGGGAGAGAGCTCAGCGCGCGGTGAGCAGGGAGAGAGCTCAGCGCGCAGAGAGCAGGGAGAGAGCTCAGCGCGCGGAGAGCAGAGAGAGCTCAGCACGCGGAGAGCAAAGAGAGCTCAGCGCGCGGAGAGCAAAGAGAGCTCAGCGCGCGGAGAGCAAAGAGAGCTCAGCGCACGGAGAGCAGAGAGAGCTCAGCGCGCGAAGAGCTCTGTTGGAGAATCTTTATGAAACACTTGAATACGGGATACAACAAGCCACACGAGGCCCGTGAACATGAGAAGCGAGTGATGGGGCGGTGAAGCCCACCACAGGCAAAACATCGAGTGGGCCGCCTCAAATCGCCAAAAAGCCCAGGTCGCAGGGACTTCGCAAAAACGATCGAGCCGGCGGTTACGAGAAGTTTAAAAGGGCGTAACGGCGGATCGAGAGCATTAAAGACATATTGAGTACGAGGGATATTAGGGCGAGCCGCAAAGAGGGTCCTATAAGTAATCTAGGGAGAGGTCCGGAGAGTGGACCGAAAATCCTTTGTAAAACTTGGCATATCATTGAGAAAGTATTTTAACACTTAAGAAATTCTAATAAAAGATACATTCGATTCATACATTCTAATCGATTTGGGTGTGAGGGAAATCTTGCTCTCATATTTTGGCGCCGTCTGTGGGGACTTCAAAAAAATTTCTGAAGAAGTCACCCTACCTAGCAAGAAGAGATGGATCCAGCTGTGAACAACCCTGCTGTTGATGCTCTATCAGAGGTGAGGACTCTACTCGCTACCCTGGCGAGCTCTATCGAAAGACAAAAGAATCAAGTGATGCACTCGCTGCTCGTTTCAACAGTCACGAGGAGAACGTGACAACCCAGTTGGCGACCCTCGCGAGTGCCTATACCGAGATGGAGGTGCGATTGGGAGCGCAGAGGAATCTGCCCCAACCGGTGACGACGACAGACCTCCCTGGTGGGGATCCTGTCGGAGCAGGAGGCTCCGCGAGCCGAAACCAGCCGGGACCTCAAGGTTTCATTCTTGGTGGGAACAATTCCGATCCCCCAGAGAATTCTCAGGGGGGAGGTGGTTCTATTCCCCCAGGTGGAAACGACGTCTTGAATACACCAAGTTCTGCTCGGGGTACGATGAATAACACCGGAGAGCTTCCTTCTGGCCGAGGTGCAGGAGACTACGAGAGCTTTCGTCGGTCGATCGAAAAGACGCATGCCGAATTGCTCGCTATGACATCAAAGGTCCACCGCGCATCGAGCGCGGCACCGGAGATTGACTGCGTTATCGCGGAGATGGAGAGAACTCCGTTCACTCCATGCATTGCGGAAGCTAGGATAAAAGAGACCGGGAAGCTCAGACTTCCCTTCTATGAAGGAAAATCCGACCCAAAGGCGCACATGACCGCCTTTCGAATTGCA
>OVBE01012125.1:0-13639 GCA_900406425.1 Iberis pinnata
AGTAAAATGCGGAGTCACGAAACACTTTGCTACAAATTATATGTAACTAAATATTCATGAATTGCTTCAGATATTCTTGTGACATATTTTGCTACGTTTATTATGTAACTAAGTTGTAACTAATTTATCACAACATTATTTTGTAGTAAAGTGTTAATATATTGCCACAATTTCTTACAGATTTGTAACAAACAATGATAATCTATATTTCTTTATTAATTCGTCGAATTTTGTAACTAATTTTGTCACTGTGTTTTTTTTGTGGCAAAGACTGTGACTATAGTCTGAAGATTTTTTAGTGAAAATTATATTGATTGGTAACATAGTTGATAAGTATTTATTTTTATAACACTCCTAAATCTTAATAATAGCTCTAATCTTTCACATAACATTTTTTTTAAGTTGCAGCTATATTTCACCCCACTATATATATATATTTTATAATATATTTATTTTCATATTTTTTAATATAATTTTGATAATGTATGAAATATATAATTTTAAAATAAATATAAAATATTTAATATAAATACGATCCTAATAAAATAATTTTTTGGATTCGCCACTGCCGACAGCAAGCAGCCACAGTCCTCACACGACCACCTACAAATGGAGAGTCTTCTGGGCTTTTGGCACAAAGATCAAACTTACCTTAAGGTTCCATCGTCTTAGGCCGTGTTGTTCCTTACTGTGCACCCAACTAAGCGTCGTCGTGCAACTGCTGTGTCTTCTCCCGTCAAACCTCTTCCCTTTGTATATATGTTAATAATAATATCATGGTTCTGAATTGTGACAGTGATCTTTCTTAATCATTTGCGATTTATTCAAATTTGGTCACATTTTTGCATAGTAAATGCTAAACTACTTGACGTGGCAAGCAATTACAATTTGTGCTCTTCNCTCTTCCTAGTTGAACCATTTAACAGACAAACTCCACTTCTTGATTCCAATTTGGTCGTTTGAGATTCTTAGAAGACCACGTTATCATTATTACTATTATTATGCCTTGTTACTGTTTTTAAGACAAAATTGGAATCTTGTTGCGAACAAGACAAAAAGTTAAGTGGTTACTCCACTGCGTTTCATGTATGGAATAAAAAGTCACTGGTCGTTTCAAAGTTTGAATTTTTTTACCCACAATACTTTATTTTTTTGTTTGTTTCATTTTTGCCTTTCACGTCTAAATCATGAAAGACCGCATGCTATTACTATTTTTAGTCATGAGTTCGTAAATTTGTGGGATTAGTTGATTTTTGTCAAAAAATTAACCAGTCACAATAATAACTTTATTTAAATAAAAACGCAGACCAATTATTATACATGCTAAAGTCATTGTTACGGTTATATTTTCTGTTTCAGACAGATTGTAGTTAGGTAAATGCATACTAATTAATAAACTACAAAATTTTATACAATTTTTATTATTTTGATAAAAATATTATTAACTAAAATCAATTCAACCCATAGAAAAATATTATGCAGAATATAAAAAGTCATAAAACAATTAGTCTTGCAAAAATAAATGTGAACAACAATATTTTTGAAACAAGTTTTTTTTCTTCTAAAACTATAATTTTTAAAAAGAGAGAATACTAAAACTGAATAAAGTAAGTTAAATACTTTATGATTGATTCTTCATAAACGCCTGCAGGTCTAATGAACTATGATTAAAAGATAACATTATAATTTTTTTAAAGATAAAAGCTTAATAAATTAAAGATTTTTATATGTAGGCTATGCTCAATTAGAGTTTGAAAATTTGAATATAGTGACCATTGCAAAATTGAAAAGTTGATGTTAAATTGTGAATGGTAGGGTCCAATTAAAACCCAAGTCAAATCTACAGATAAACTTCTCTAATCTTTCCCGCCACCCACCTCCTCTAATCTCGCCTCTCATCTCTCTCTCTCATCTTATAAAAAGACATTAATCTCATTCTTAATCTTACCATAAAGTCATCTCTTTTGCTTCTGTCTTGAGAGCTAAAACCAAAAGCAATGACCATTGTTGTTATTGATGATTCATTTAAAAGACCAGGAACTATACCTTTTAGTTGGGAGATTCGACCCGGTTTACCTAAACCGGACATTTCTCAACCGGATAAAACTACTCTTCTTCAACCTCTTAAGAAACTTTCTCCTCTCCGTTTAAAACCATTGTCTCACTCTCAACCACTTTATCCTCCGGCTTTATCTCCACCGTCGTCTTCTTTCATCTCCAATTCCAAAAACCGTTCTTTAAACTCTCCTCTCACTCCTTCTTTCTCTACACCATCAAAGCTTAAACCACCACCAACACCGTCGCCGTCGCACACCGGATTCTACTCTCCAGGACCTTCTTTCCGATCATCCCCACGCGCTTTCTCTGAAAGATGGCAGCTTTACCGTCCTAACCGGGTCAAAACCGGATCCGAATCCGAACCCAGATCAGATTTTGCTATTGCCGGACTTGGGTGTTTTCCGACGCCTAAGTTTAGATCAAAGAAGAACAAAAGCCGGCGAAAAACCGGATCTTTACCGGAACGTGATTACTCTTCCGATTTGGAGACGATGTCTCCATGGACTGTTTCTAGCCGGAGATCGTTTTCTCCGAGATGGGACTCGCCGAAGTCGTCGTTCTCTTCGCTCAGATTCTCGCCAAGAATCGTCAATGAAGCTGAATGGGTTGGGATTGGGCTTTTCTGAGTATATTCTCATCAATGGGCTCGAGATTGGTTATTTTAGCCATCCGAAACTAATAAAACTCAAACCAAATCTTTGGGAAGGAATGAGATTGTGTTATAAAGTTTAGGGTCTTATATGGCAATATCTAATAATGCCAATGGAGTTTTCACATATGTGTGATATTTTTTTGTTGTCACGTTAATTACATATGTAGATTGTGGATTTCTATAGAGAACTTTTTGAAGTTCTGAGTGTGGGAGAAATGGGATGTAAGATTTCGAAAGTGAAATCCTAATATATAAAAAGGTTTTTCAAAATAGAAACAATCCAATTTTTAAAGAAAAAACCTTAATCTTTAAAAGATCAACAATTCTTATACACGAACATTTGCATAAACAACAATACCAACTACATGACCGAATACCTCCTAGCAGAAGTAACAATATTAACTACATTTCTAATAATTAATGAAGGGTCGAATTAGTTAATTCAAAAGTATAGAGCTAAAGTGAAGTTTATAAAAAAGTTTGTAGATTTCTTACCAAAACCAAAACTATTATATTTGTACTTGCAATTAAATTCAAAGTTAGGAGCTTTCTTTGCCAATAGTTTCAGAACACCATGAAACCGTCACAAAGCAACCGTATTATTAATCAGCTCATCGCCGCCATGATCCAAAACCGTCCATTCGACGGCGTACTCGCATCTTCAACAGTTTCAAATCCATGGAGTCACCAACTAGTCTCTGATGTCCTCCGTTCTATACCCAAATTCTTCTTCATCTCTCCACGATCTATTGGTCGACAAAAGGGTTTTCGCCATCGGTCTCCGTTAAAGCAAAGAAACCTCCAGGACGAATCAAAACGACGTCGTTCTGAAGTTATTGTTCTTGGTCCTGGTGCGTATAAAGATCCTAAGAAAGTCTCTCTTGGTTTACAGAAAGCAACAGAGTTCTTCTTTTGGGTCGAGACACATTTTGGATTCGATCATAGTGAGATAACTTGTAGAGATATGGCTTGTTTATTAGCTAAAGGCAACGACTTGAATAGCTTATGGGAATTTCTAAGAAGAATGAAAGGACGAAATATTGTTACTACAATGTCTATAACATGTTTGATGAAATGTCTAGGAGAAGAAGGTTTTGTTAAAGAAGCATTAAGTGTATTCTATAGGATTAAGGAATATCATTGCAAACCTGATGTATATGCTTATAATACAATAATCAATGCTCTTTGTAGAGTTGGGAATTTCAAAAAGGCTAGATTTTTATTAGATCAAATGGAATTACCGGGTTTTCGATATCCTCCTGATACTTATACTTATACAATTTTGATAAGTTCATATTGTAGATATGGGATGGAAACTGGTTGTAGAAAGGCTATAAGGAGAAGAATGTGGGAAGCTAATAGGATGTTTAGAGAAATGTTGTTTAGAGGGTTTAAACCTGATGTGGTTACTTATAATTGTTTGATTGATGGATGTTGTAAAACGAATCGGATTAATCGAGCTTTGGAGTTGTTTGATGATATGAAGAAGAAAGGTTGTGTACCTAATCAAGTGACTTATAATTCTTTTATAAGGTATTTTAGTGTTACTAATGAGATAGATCGTGGAATTGAAATGATGAAGATGATGAAGAAAATGAATCATGGTGTACCTGGTTCGAGTAGTTACACGCCGCTAATACATGCTCTTGTTGAGACTAAGAGAGTAGCCGAGGCTCGAGATTTGGTTGTTGAGATGGTTGAGGCAGGATTTGTTCCGAGAGAGTATACGTATAAGTTGGTATTAGATGGTTTAAGCTCAGAAGGAATGGTAGATACACTTGATAAAGATCTGCATAAGAGAATGAAGCAAGGAATAGAACAGAGGTATAAAAGAGTCATGAAGATTAAACCAATGATGGAGCGAAAATCGGTATTTCACGAGATTGATGTGAACCATGTTTAGATGAACACATTTCCTATGTAACTTGCAGGTTTTTTGTAATATTTCATTGATACTCAGTTATTTTGTTCATAATAAGAGTAAAAGGCGAAGAGAAACCTGTACTACAGAAGCATTCTTATGAGCATTGAGCATGAACAAGCAGAGATTTAGCAGTATGTGGACATGAATCAATGCCGAATGTTCTGCTCCAGACTGGTACTGAACACTTACTCTTGCTTAGACAAGCCTGCAACATATTCACAAGTTTTGTTTTTACGATTTTTCGGTAACTAGGTGGAATTTACAGGGATGATGATAATGGATTTTACCTTTTGTACAATAGCTAATGAGTTTTGTGAGTGACATTTTCCAACAGAATAGTTCCAACAGTTACCATTTGGAGTACCAAAGCTTGCAAATAAAATCTTTGTGATATTCTTGCCATTGGAACACTGGAGCTGAACTTTGGGTCTCTTATCATACCGGTGTTTCGTATTGTATTCTTTTCTTCTCCGAGAAATCAAAGGAGGAGGGTGTGAATTGGAGACATGGCTACAAACGCTAGTGATTGACACTATGTCTATGGTTATACCAAGAGGATTCACTTCTCTTTCTTCTTCCAAAATCACTAGCAAGTTACTCTTGGGTTTTAGAAAAGATTTCGGTATGTGGTACCTAAGAAATAACAGAACAAACTTCAAAAACATAACATCCGAAATGAATAAGAGAGTGAACAAATCATACCATATCTGAGATGGGTTCCCTTTAGAAGTACGAAATGAGATCCAGTAACGACCAATACTCTGACCATTCACCCAAGCTTCTCCTTTTCCCATTGTTCCTAAGTTCAAAGCCACTGGATCTTTCCCTTCTGGTGTATCAAATGAGGTCTAAAGATATACAGAAATTTGAAGTTTGAGTAGTAGTAGTACATTGAACTTGATACCTGTTTTACTATTTTTAATGCTTTTACTACCTTGTACCAAGTTAGAGGCTGATTTTTGGAGTCTCTGTATTGCTTCCACTGAACTTTTTCCGCACCATGATCTGTGTAAACATTTGCTTGCTCCCCGTCCAGCCCAACCTCCAAAACGATTTTGAGCCAGTATTAGTTAAACATGAAGAAGGTAATTTCTGTTGAAGAATAAAACTCAGATGTTTTACCTGATATCCCCAACTATATTTGTTGAAGTACAATGCTTGTTTCTCATTCCAAATCTTTACGCTCCGTGAACCAGTAACTCTCTTTTCTAGATGTGCTCCTGAATTCTGTGATTCAAGGAGAAACGACTTCAGATGGTGTTTTGATGCTCACTACAGATACTCATATAGAAGTACTCTGTTTGTAGCAAGCAAATATTACAATAAGTTCAGGATAAGAATCTGGGGCTCACCGGTAATCCTACCATTACACTGAGTAATGCGATGCTATTTGTGCCATTAACCAATGAAATGTTTTTCTTTAGCAAAAATCTCTGCGCTTTGAAAGCTCCGTGCATTGAACCTAAAAGAAAACTCAAAAACAGAAGTATTTAAATAAATGGTAATGATGATTTCTATAGACAGCATTTAACATTGAGTAGGATTCTGAGATACAAAAGAATACCTATGAATCTCCCATTAACAAATGCGTGTAGAACATGTCCAATGTGGTTGACTTCAAGAACTGCTGTAGCACTTTCAGGTTGTTGAAAACTGTATTGCAAAAGAAACATAATAACTTGATGGTACCTCCAACTTATGCTGTATAGCTTACGTGACGAATCTGGGTTTACCTGAATATTTGCCACAGATAGTCAGAAATATCCTGTGTTGTATTCATATGCTCAAGCATGGATTCTGATCTTATTGACGTTTCATTGAAACTTGGAGCAGTTTCTGTAAATTCCTCCCACATGTGAGGAGAAGACAAGTTTTGTCTTGGTTCTCTTGTTCTCATGTTGTATTGTGCATTGACCTAACCACACCACAGAAGATTAATTAATGCACCACAAGGAGGTTGCATGAATGTAAGAGTTTACCTTGGCAGTGTTGAAAGCTACATTCTTGCAGTCTGGTAGGACACTTATCGATTTTGGAGGCAAAAGGTATGAAGAATTAAGAAACTGCGCAGTAAAGGAATGTTTGTCTTGGTTCACAAAAAAGGCAGCACATAAGTCCGCATTGTTTCCAAACACAAAAGCCTGTTAAATAAGATATAATGATTAATGTTGCAACATCATCATGATATAAAACATGAGAAGACAATGATGAATTATTCTTACAGTTTGTTGCTTCCCAAAAGATATTGTAGCTCGCAGTCCATAGAGTAGAGGCGTTTCACACAACTTGATTGCAGCATGTAATTCCCTAAGGTGTCCCCATTTTGGTTGCCTAGGTAAACCTGTAGAACCAAATCATTGTGTAGTACTTTTAAAGTCTGATACTGAGGGTGATAGGTTTGAAATATTACCATATTCATCAAGTGGAGCCTGATCGTAGTAACTGGTGATTACAAACTGCGAAGCATTTCGTCCGAAGTTTGTTCCTCCATGATACTAAAATAAGATATTGTGTCAATACAACATCCATTTCTGCAGATACTGTCTTTTAAAGATATAAACAGAGAGTGAGACTTGAAAAAAATACCATGTAGTAGTTAACAAAACTTCCATTCTTAACGATGAATAGAGCAACCTGAAATGCTATATCCTCCGCTGACCTTATCAATGATTCATTACCATACGTTTGATAACTGGACAAAGGGAGCAGCTTAAAAGTTACTTATATGTAGGAGGAAATTAAGCGGAAATATGATGAATATGAATGGAGATCATACAAACTCGTCCAGTTCTCAGTCCATATTGCAGGTTTGTTTGGAGAATTGGGTCCTTTAAATGTTTCTCCACATTGCATCCCATTGCAAGCATTAATCTGGTTCATCATAGCAACAATAAGAAAAGAACAATTTTAAGAGGCAAAAAAGTAGATGAACCAAAATCACATGAAAAGCATATAAACCAACCACAGAATCAGGCGCATCATCTTGCTTGCACATGACCCATGGGACTCCTGTTTCAAGCTCCACTGCCATCTGTGCAGCCCATTTGACATATGATTTCCCTTCTCGTCTAAACGCTCTAGCTACCATTCCATATTCGTTCTCAATCTGTTTTTCTCATAACTTTGAGATCAGTAAAAACAACTTCAAAGGAAACATAAACTAAAAATGAAATGTAAACCTGTGAGAGTATGATAGGCCCTCCTTGAGAAGCATACAAGTTTTCCGATTTCATCAACTTAACAATCATTTCTGCATATCTCTTCATGTAATACTGCAAACAAAACGTATATTCCTTAAACCATTAAAGTATAGAAGCCATTTGTTAATTCAGTAAAATAATTACCTTGAATGGCTCATTATCTGTTCTAAAAACAATTCCACGGACATTATGTAACCAAAAAGGCAAGCCCCTGCAATTACACGAATTTGGCTTACGATATCGATAAATCTTATGATCTTGTGCCGGAAAAAGCTTACCCGTACGACCATTCACCCTGAATAAATGGTCCAATCCGAAGACAAACATATAAACCTTGCGCATGTATTTCCTTGATAAACCTCACAATATCACGACGTCCACTAAAATCGAACTACAGGTTGGAGAAAAAATCAATCACATAAACTCATATGTACATACATTCGTCTGGAACGAGAGTATAGAGGCTGAGGGACTGACCTGGCCTTCTTTCGGTTCGTGAAAGTTCCAGAACACATATGTGTCTATTACATCTATTCCTCCATATTTTGCTTTTGCTATCAAAGACGGCCACATCTGCGAATTCGAGTTCCATTAGTATTTACGGAAGAAGAAGACATCCCGCCAAATAACAATGGCGTAAAAACTTATCAAAAAGTTTGGAGTCAAAGAAGAATATATTAGATAATGAGAGGGCTAACTCTCACAAATTCTTTAATTTAAGAAAATGAATCAGAATATTTAGGGGTCAATTAAGAATAAATCACAAAATATAGCCCTTAGTTTCGCAAATCATGTAAGTTGAAAACGATAGAGATATTGGAAAATACGATTGTATCCTCTCAATCTCTAACGGCTCACGTATTTCGTCTTCGCAACCTGTAGTCGATTCAGCTATTTCACGTGACACGGCGCGATTTAGCCGGGAGATTTCAAAAAACTAAACACCGGCGACGTTACGAAACTTCCAACAACGAAGAGATTATTAAAACGAAGTAGAAACGGAAGCTTGAGATGAAGAGAGCAAACCTGAGGAGTACTACGAGGATAATGGATTGAGCCGGAGAAAAGGAGCTTATGCTGGCCGTTGATGATCAACGATCTTCCGTCGTAAGTCACGTTTACGGCGTCTCCGATTCCGATAACCGCCATGAGAACGAACGTAGCCAGCGAAAACCGAAACGAAATCATTTCTCTTCGAAAACAATACTCGAAAAATAGTCTTCACTGTATTTTAGAGTGATTTATAGTTCCGGGAGCACAGTGCAGTGTATCTTCTCACCGTCGTTTCCGAGTTTCGAATCGATGCAAATTTATAATTTATTTTCTAAAATGCGGTTTAATTTATTTTAACTAAAAGCCCAATTAAGGCCCGATCCATTAAAGCGAGTATTTAAGGTAAGTTGAGAAGTTACGATAAGTCTTACCTTTATGGACTCATCAAAAAATGTTAGTGCTCGTCATCTTTTTTAAGGTATGTATATATATTAATATTAATATATACATGTGACTCATGAAGAAGATTTTGCTTTACCTTCGTGTTTCTTTAGGCATGGCCTAGTGATAAAGAAAATGATAATCAAGTCCACGTTTTATTCTCCATGCAGAAGCACGAGAAAATGGATTTTCGGTCGAAGTTTTGGTTTAAAAGTTACAAACGTTCTTTTGGGATTAATCTCTATAGTGTGAATCTACTACTACGTATATAAGATGTCGTGTTCAACTGATTTGATTTTGGTATAGATCTTATACCCTTAAACAGTGGCGGATGTGGCGGATGTTTAAAAGGAGTTATGGGGTCATTTGACGCCTACTAAAATTGAATTTTTGTAAAACCAGAGACAATACATAATAGGTTTTCTTAATGCTTTAAGTTACAGAGAGATTACAATATATACTTAGCGATATGTTCCTATGAATTAAGTCTAAGCCCATATACAACATCGAGAGCCTCATAGGCTCAATATCCCCTTTCAAGATGGAGTGTGCACATCGTAAACACCCAACTTGAGCACAAAAGCTTCAAATTCTTTCTTACCGAGCGCCTTGGTCATGATATCAGCAAGCTGTGAGGTTGATGAGACATGCTTGGTTGCGATAGTACCTCGGACAATTTCGTCACGAATGAAATGACAATCCAAACCGACGTGTTTAGTACGAGCATGAAACACGGATTCGCCGCCAAATTGATTGCAGAGAGGCTGTCCGAGTGAAGAGTAATTGGCGTGTTGCAAACAATGCCGAGAGATGGAAGTAATTCCTTGAGTCACATCAACTCACATACTGTATCAGCCATTGCGCGATACTCGGCTTCAGCCGAAGAGTGAAAAACAACATCTTGCTTGCGCGTTTTCCATGAAATCGGAGAACCACCCAATTGTATGAACCAACTTGTGACCGAGCGTCGTGTAAGAGGACATGAACCCCAATCTGAATCACACCATGCCGAGACAACAAGAGGCGTATGAGCTCGAAGTAGTATGCCTTGTCCCGGTTGATTTTTGATATACTTGACCACTCGCAGAGCCGCATGCCAATGTGTTAAAGTTGGTTTTGCCATGAATTGTGATAGCAAATGAATGGAGTATGACAATTCTGGCCTTGTAACACTATGATAAATTAAGCGTCCAATGAGTCGGCGATAACGAGAAGAATCAGGGAGAATATCACCGGTGGCCAGTGCTAGTTTCTGATTTTGCTCAAGAGGAAAAGACAGAGGTTTAACAGCCGAAAGTCCATGTTCTTCTATAATTTCCAGGGCATATTTCCTTTGAGAAATATAGATACCGGTTGGATTACAAAGCACTTCAATTCCCAAAAAATAACGAAGTACCCCCAAATCTTTCATATGAAAGCAGGAGCTTAAATAAGCTTTAAAATATGTGACTGCGCGAATTGAATTTCCAGTTATAATCAAATCGTCAACATACACTAACACATGTAGACGTGTCTTGTCTTTGGAATAGATGAAGAGTGAATAATCTGAGTAGTTTTGAATAAAACCAAATCGTTTAAGGGCTTCTCCGAGCTTCACAAACCAGCATCGCGGAGCTTGGCGAAGACCATAAAGAGATTTTTGAAGTTTACATACCTTGGAACTGTCGCTTTTTCGAAAACCCGGTGGAAACTGCATGTAAACCTCTTCCGTTAAATCACCGTGTAGGAAAGCGTTATGGACATCCGGACGGTGATCATTTTAGCAATGGGTGCAAAGGTCTCGGTGAAATCAACGCCTTCAGTTTGATGGTTCCAGAACAACAGAACGAGCTTTGTAACGTTTGAGGGAACCATCTGCATTAAGCTTGACCCGGTATACCCATTTACAACCTAGTGCCTTTTTTCCTTGTGGTAACTCTTCAACAGTCCAAGTGTTATTATGTTCCAAAGATTGAATTTCTTCTGCCATGGCAGTGCGCCATTGGTGATGTTGAACTGCATCTTTGTAATGATGTGGTTCATGATAGGTGGAGACAACCATGACATATGTGTTGTATGTATTGGAAAGTCTCGGATTAAAGAGGTAAGCAGGAGGTGAGGATTTGACCATAGAGACAAAGTCTTGATGAAGAACATTGGTGATGTAATCATCAAACTTAGTGGGTGGCTTGCATACTCTATGTCCTCTGCCAAGGGGTGTAGGTTCCAGGTTTGTAACAGAGGATGTAGGCGCAGTTATCAATTCATGAGAAGCAGAAGAAACGTTTGGATCAGATGCAGTTTCTGCATCAGTTTCAATCTCATACAGTATGTGAGTGTCGGGTGGTGTGACTGTCTCTGTCGGGACTGCAGGCTGAGGAGAAACTGGAGTTGCAGGTTCTGGAAATACTGCAAGCATAGGTAAAACTGCAGGTGCTGGACAGGGAGTATGAAAATCATCATAAGAAAAAAGGTGCAGGAGCAGAGAGATCATCAGACAAAGTGTGTATAATTGTGGAGTAAGGAAATTCATTTTCCAAGAAGATTACATCACGGGAGACAGAGACTTTTCCAGTTGTTACTCTAACCTTTTTGTGCAAAAGGATAACCGATAAACACAGATTTGTGACTCCGAGGTTCGAATTTGTCGCCTAAATATCATTGATTATGGACATAACAAGCACAACTGAAAACGCGAATATGATTGACCGGAGGGGGAGATCATAAAGCATTTGAAATGGTGTTTTTCCACCCAGCACTTTCATCGGAGTGCGGTTAATTAAATAAGCTGCTGTTAAAGAACAGTATCCCCAAAATTCAACGGGTAACGAGGCTTGAAATCGTAAAGCGCGAGCGACGTTGAGGATGTGGTGATGCTTGCGTTCTACTTTACCATTTTGTTGCGGTGTACCGACACAAGACGTCTCATGAATGATGCCTTGTTGAGAAAAATATGGTTTCAAACAAAGAAATTCAGAACCATCGTCACTTCGAACTGTTTTAACTTGCTTCATAAATTGTCGAGAAACCAAATTGATGAAGTTTTTCAGATGTTCAGGTGCGGTTTGTTTGGATGGAAGTAGATAAACCCAAACAGCACGAGAGTAATCATCTAGAATCTTTAGAAAATACCGAGAGCCACACAATGCAGTAGTCCGATACGGACCCCATAAGTCGCAATGAATCAATTCAAAAGCAAAATTCATCGTAGTAATACTGATTGGAAAGGAATCACGAGAGTGTTTAGCTTGAATACAAATATCACATGTCTTGGAATCAAAAGAACTAATGTGAAAATATGTAATACTCAACAAATCTAAAGCTGGTGAAGAAGCATGACCAAAACGCTTGTGCCAAAGACTACTTGAATCATCAACGGAAACGTGAAAAGCTGCGACTTCTCCGAGCTGCCTTAGAAAGTAAAGACCGTTGGACTGTTTACCCGCTCCAATTAGCGTCTTGGTAATGCGGTCCTGGATCACACAAAGCTGATCAGTGAATTGAAAAAGACATCGAAGATCACGAGTAAGATGAGATATAGAAACTAAGTGACATCGAAGACCATCCACATAATAAACTGTTTGTAAAGTCAGAGCTGAACCAAGAGGAACATATCCTTGTTTAGTGGAAGTAGTATAACGTCCATCCGGTAGACGAATAAGCACAAGAGGCATATCGAATACATTGTGGAGAAAGGCAAGTGTACCGGTCATGTGGTTTGTCGCACCGGGATCAAAAATCTAAGATTCAGTAATGTATTTACCTGATAATTTGTCTGCTTCTATGGAAGTCCTTTCATCTAGAAGATGAACTAAAGTCTGCCATTGTGTCTTGCTTAGTCCACTAATACCCATTTGATCCGCATATGTAAGAGCAGCAGTGTGATTAAAAGGTGAAACACTAACACTGTTCGCAGCGGCTGCACAAGAACCTTCAGCATATCTAACACGAGATTGTCCATTGCCACGATTTCCAGAGTTGCTGGAATTCACAGAACGAGAACCAGAAGATGCAGTCGGATTTTTTAGAGATTTCTCATCAAACCACGGTGGATAGCCGATGAGACGAAAGCATTGTTCAGCAGTGTGGCCATTGCGACCGCAATGAGAGCAAAAAACTGGATTATTTCCGAGGTGTTTAGAGACATCAGAAACAAATTTTGAAGTTTGTACAGCGAAGCTTACGCCATCAGACCTATCTTCATGAAGACGACCCATAAATTTCGATTCTTCATCTTGGATAAGGGTATTATAAGCCTCTTCCAAGGATGGTGGTGGTACTCGCGAAAGAAGAGCAGATTTAACCGGACCGTATATTGTTTCGTCAAGTTGATAACTCTGCATTTTAGTGGTTTTAGAAGCCATTTACTGTTATTTTTAAGATCATTTAGAT
>OVBE01012126.1:0-13639 GCA_900406425.1 Iberis pinnata
ACGTTGAATAGAAAACATAAATGCTTACTATAAAGCGTTAAAACCGAGTAATATCACGAATCGAAATTCGGAAATGGCAACGACGCCAAATTGATAAACAGGTTTTTACTCCTATCTAGCAAGTAATCTTAACTACTTGACTTTCGATGTAGTATTTAGGTGTCAATTCCAATTCAATATGCAATTTACTAATTAGTTCTTATGAGAATTCCATTCAGTCTAAACGATTAAAAGTGATTGTGATTATCGAATAAAACGAGATTTAATGTAAAACGAAGATTGCTATAATAAAAAGGCTAAAAAAACGGGCTAAAGCAACGACTCGGGTGATCAATGACTCCCTAGATGCTCTATCCTAACAGTTAACTGCTAATCATTGGTCTAAGATTCTCATTCATAGACTAATCCACTTTCGTGGTACTAATCATTTTCCTAACATGCGACTAATACAATCTCTTGACTAATCCACAAGATTAAGAAACATTAAGATCTAATCTGTACTCAACCAATAAACTAACTAACACAATCTCTTGGCTAGGCTTCATTTAGCATACAAAGATTGATTCAGGAATTTTATCGAACACCTTTCGGGCGATAATTTCCCTATGATCTAGATTCAATTGATCATGTTAAACCTAGCATTAAGAACATCTATTGTATGAAGATTTAAAGATTGTAAAACCTAAACATCTAGATTCGTCATCAAATCACCCTAATCTACTCAGCCCATTTGCTTAATGAAACTACTCACAACCCATGAAGAAAACACAGATTCTCATATTAGAATTATGTTTTCCCATGGTAGAAATCGAATAACAAGAGTTTAGATAAGAAAATGAATACTGAAAATCAAATTGATAGAAAGGTAAACAAAGGTTTTTACAGAGAAGTTCTAAGATAAAGCTAGAATGAAACTTAGGTTTTCTCCAAGTGTTTTTAAAACAAGATATATTTTTTTCTTCTTTTTAGTAACCGATATCGGCCGGTACAACCGGTACGGCTGGCCGATATCGGTACCGGTCCTCTCAATCCGATACGTCTTGGTCAGTACACCTGTACCGGGCCAGGTGTACCGGTAGCGAAATGCCCAGTACTTCTCATGTGTAAATTGTATCGGTTGATTCCAACCGATACATCCCAACCGGTACGGGTGTATCGGTTGGAATGTACCGGCTTTGTCCCTCCGTGATAGGTACCGGCCGGTTTGTCCGATACATGTGGCCGGTATGACGTCCGGTTTGACTCCTTCAGCTTCTTTTGACTTCTTTTCTCTCGGTTTTGACTCGGTTAAGCTCCATCTTCCTTAGGTACCTGAAATATGCAAAAGAATGCAAAATGCAACCTAAACTATTCTAGATGCAAATGAAACTAACCAAAACAAGAACTAAATCGATGCCTAAAGTGGATAAAAACGCAATACATCAGCTGCTAAAGAGAGGGTGTCAAAGGTGGGACTGCTAGAGAGTCTAATAGCCAAGAAAGAGTCACTTTCTGATTTAGAAACGGCTCTAAAGAGCAAGCTAATCAGTGAGATGCTTGGGCTTTAGTAAAATTTGATTTTAAGTTTCTGTTTAGCAGCCAAGTTTTTGTTTGTTGTTTGAATTATGTATTTGTTTGTGTTTAAGAATGTGTTTATGTATGAATTCGAATATGTTTATGTGTGAAGTTTAAATGTGAAATGAATATGTTTCAGTTTAAGTTTGAATTATTTCTTTAAGAATGTGTTTATGTATCTATTTTTTGTTTGTGTTTAATTCAAACTTGATTTGAATCTCTTTAATTGAATATGTTTTTGATTAATTATTGTTTGAATCTGTTTTCTACAAAGAAAAAGAATACAAAGAAGAAGAAGAAGAAGTTGTGACAGAGAAGAAGAAGAAGAAGTAGTCACATAAGCATAAGAGAAGAAGAAGAATACGGAGAAGCATAGAAGAAGAAGAAGAAGAGGAGGTATGTTACATGATCATTGCCAAGTTAGAATGAGGATTGCACGATTTAGAATTTTTTGAATGAGAATGTGAATTTAAAATGATGCTTGTAGGATTTAGAAATTTTTGAATGGGAATATAAATGTAGAATGATGGAATTTTTCTAAAACATAAAATAGATTTGATTGCTTATTTAAGCACCTTCATTAGGACACACAATTTCCTTTGTTATAAACAAAGATGTTTAAAATTAATTTTAAATGTAAAAAATTATAAATATAAATTTAAACATCCCCATTAAACACTCTCCATTGGAAATGCTATAACCTACTGCTTATTACTTATGTTGCCTCTTCCTCTATCAAAAAATTAGATCTGGCTATTTCAAGTAAATGTGATTTCTTTTTCTGTAGTTTTGTCTAATGAATCGGTCCTAAGAAAAAGATAATGCTACTACTACTTTAAGATTATTTTTCTTTTTGAATATGGAAATAATTATGCATTTAAAATAAGACAATTATTTTAAATATTCCTATGGAAAAAGCAAATTCTGGTATAATATTTTTAGATAAAACTTTAAGAAAGAGAGCAGTAACATATATATATAGGAAAGTAATATTTCTTGATACACAAGCAACCCATCCATTCCACAAAACCCAAATCAAGAAATTCCAAAAAGTTTGGAACAAACAACATCAACAACAAACCTTTACAATCATCATCTCCAAGCTTCAAATAGCTCAACTCTGTAATTCACACGATTCACAATACTACTCGCTTTCAACATATTCGCTTGATTCTTCCTCTGTTCCTCCCAACCATTTTGTTTCTCTCCAAAACCTCCATTGTTAAAGCTTCTAACCATTGAAGACTTTACAATCCCAACAAGCTTTTTAGATTCTTCTTCTTCTTCTTCATCTTCAGAATCTTCTATCTCTTTTAACCTTGCTTCAAAGTTGTCTAAAGCTTCCTCCTTATTAGCTTTCATGAGATGAAACAGTTGTCTACTATTACTCTGATCACCATTACGATCCCTAGGACTCGGATTCGAGGCCGGAATCAACTTATCTCGAGATTCTTTTCGATCTTTAAGAGTCTTCACAATGAGGGTTTTAAGAAAGTTCATAACTTTCACAGCATACATAAGAGCTGTCAATGGATCAACCATTTGAGTCATATTAGGTGCAAAAACCATTGCAATGTTTCTTGCATTCATCTTATTAAGATGTTCCATTTCTACAACATCTGCCATTAGATTGATTGCCCAATCTAACAATGAAGCTTCTGTTGAAGGAAGTAGCTTTACAAGCTCCATACATTCATCTTCACTCTCTGATTCCATTACTCTCTCTGGCGAAAGTGAATCCAATACACCACTTGGAAGTTCCCTAAACCAAGCCTAAGAGGACAAATCAAGAAGTTAGAATTAAGGGAATGTAAAAAGAGTGTTACACGGGCCGTCCAGCGCACATTTGGCCCTTTCTGCAACTGATTCAAATTTTTTTGACCCGTAACATATTAACCCGCAAAACCAACAAACAACTAATAGATTATCCAAACCCACAATCGCAGATATTTGCAATTTAGCGGATCAGTCTGCGGCCACATTATTATATTTTGATTATGTAAAAATTAAACAAAAATGTATAAATTTTAAAATTTGTAACTTAACTAGTTTAAAAAAAGTATTTTTTATTAGTAACTTAAACAAATTAGGTATAATAACATATTTGATATATTATAATTTATTTAACTTTTATTTAAATTAGTAGTCCGCATAACAAACCGCCAACCAACAGTCAAAACTCGTTAAAACCACCATAGTTCATGATGAGTCAACCCGCAATGACCATCTTTTAATAATGGAAATAAAATTTTGTGTACAAACCCATTGATTAAAACCCATTTTGACATCGCTAGGGTAAGAGACAGTATGATTTATTGAGGAGTTTATGAGTTTTGTTTACCTTAATGAGACTAGCTAAACAATGAACATCGATATTATCAGGTATAACACCTTTGTTTAACTCTTCTCTTATGTACTCTTCTTGAGCATTTTCACCATTGATTCTGAAAATTCCTTCTACCTATATGTCAACAAATGAATAAACTATTAAACCATTGTGAAATCAGATACTAATTGTGATAAAGATTAGACATTTACACATACCCTCAAGCCACCTCTATTGTACAAGTGACTCTGCATCATTAAGAGTATTGTAGGTACAATGTTTCCTCTAGTATCATAAGATAGTTGCATTGATTCAGTAGAGACTCCAAACACTGTTGCACTGCAATTTACAATCACATATTCCAAATTTTCAAATCAGATTCTAATCAAATTAAAGAGGTTTAACTAATCTATCTACTAACTCAAGATTGTTCATTAGCCAATCACTTTCTAAGATGAGAGATAAGAGATTCGATTCAAGAACATCAAAAAGTGTGGATTCAAGAAAACGAACCTTGCACTAGGAGCTCGTCTAGGGACTTCAGGTTCGAACTCAACAGGTAAACCAAGGAAGCCATGGAAACGATCAAAGGTAACATGAGCAACATGTCTAACATCTGTAGGAACACCAATCTCCATTGAACAAAGGTTCCCTTCACCAACACACCCACCAATTACAGACTTTCTGATTGCAGAAACCAAAATCTCTAATGAAGATGAAAGTTCGAATCTTTCTCTCTCTTTCTCGCTTCTCTCTTCTTCTTCTTGAGAAATGTTAAAAGGAGAATGTTGTGGGTCTCTATTACCATCATTAGCTCCATATGATGTAGAAGAAGAACTTGAAGGTGAAGAGAAATGATATGATTGGCTAGAGTTTAGTACCTTAGCCATTTTTTCTCAAAGATAATGCAAAAAAATCAAATCTTGGAGTGATGGGTACTTCTCAAATGAGGAGAAAGAAACAGTAACGAAGGTCAAAATCAAATGGAGTTATAAAGAAACAATCTTTAATGAGGATTTCATGGAAAAAGCAAAACCTAAAAGAGGGATTAGTAATGGGTCATTAATGATTTTGTTGGGAAATAATTGGGAAGCTTAAAAGATTAAAACTTTTGGGTACTAAGCGACGCGTAGAGTTGAATTGAAGAAAGGGTTTTTTTTCTTTCTTTTTTTAGTTGGTGGGTTTGTAATTATAATCTTTCGTATTCTACACACAGAGGAGAGAGAGAGATTTGGTGGAAGTAGGTGAGAGAAGATGAAAGGTTAACGAGGAAGATGAAGGTCGAGCTGTCTTTTAAGTATCACTTTTAATATGTTTTGTTGTGAGTTGTGACCTTTTAATTTGTCGATGTCTTTCTCTTTCGTCTCTTCAAGGAAACCAAAAGCACAAGTTATAAGTTCTCTTTTGTTTTTATGTGAGATATTAAATTTGCTAGTTATCTCAAATTCTAAAATTGGATTTTCTTACTTCTTTTAGCATTGTCTATCGGAAAAATATACCAAGTCAACCGAAAAAACAAAATTCTATTTCGATAAATATTTAGATTATCATCTACAATAATTTACATCACATTTTCTTATTAGTAGTATGTATTATAAAAGTTAGATTAGTCATTTCATTTGAGTTCATCTCATATATATTAATCTTGCATTAATATATTCTCTTTTCTTTATATTGAATGATGTTTTAAAAAAGTTTCTTTTTTATGAAAATTTAATGTATTTGATTTTTGTAACTGTTTATATTTTGCAATATGTTTTTTATAAGTTGAACTGGTTTTTGTTAAAGGTGATTTTATATACAAAAAGTTGATTACAAAATTATAGTTTCTTAATCTATTTGTATTTATCTTAAACATCAAATAAAATAAAACCGATAAGAGTAGTTGATTATTTTTACAAAATTGCATAATTACTCCACAAGATCTGTTAAGAAACCTGCTGTATTAATAATACTAAAAAAATGAAATACTAAAGTTTTATTATTGATAATGAAAAATCGTAAATTCACTTTGAAGTAATGAAATAGTGATAAAAGTTCATTGAACAACTTACATCCAAGCCAATCTCTTAGTTACAATGTTCAAAGAGAACAAATCAAACAACTTATGTATAAATTGTTACCGTTAAAAGGAAGCCATCACTAATAAGAATCTATACTAAAGAGAGAAAATAAATCAAAGAAAGAGAATGAAAGTGAAGTTGGTGAAAGTTCTTTATGGATTAGTTGTACATCCATGTGCTTAGAATTTGATGCTTCATAATATTGGTACATAAGCTAAAGATACCGACCACGAAAAATATATAATTTTCTTCTCTATATTCCAAGTTAAAAAAACACAATATAAATTTGTAAACGATTTTTGAAGAAACAAATGACTTAATAAAATTCGAACTTGGTCACTCGTATATAAATGCAAAATTTTCATTTTAATAAGATTGTGAATTACTAAATTGATTTGTTGTGGTTTATGGATCAAAATTTTTGTAAATAACTTACCCTCAAAACTTGTAGAATAATACCTACTTTCTACCAATAATAAAGTACATGGAGTAATGTTAATGTTGATTAAGAAAAAGAGGAATAGGTCAAGTTGATACTAAACACCCCAACGTGTGGCAACGACCCACGTGCCCCGAACATTCCGTTATAGTTACGTGTGTTGTTGCTTGTTTGAGATTTGTATCATTTCATTCTTATTTTGCCTTACAAACAAGACTTCGTGGGTCACATGCCTCTCCTTTATTCCTTCCATCTTTTCCTTTTAGGCATATTCTTATTCATTTTACAATCTTTACATTGAAAGAGAAGAGCCAAACGGTATCATTATGATCTCGCTAGAGAAGCCAAAGCAAGTAATAAGATAGTTGTAAAGCAAAAGGTAAGTGACCGTTGGAGCTCATTTACCCAAAATTGATATCCCCACAACCATAAAAAGCCTTCTTCTTCTTTTTGTGCTGGACCATTTCAAATTCGCATTTTGATTTTATCTTGTTAAGTTGTAGCAATTCAATGTTTCAAAATAGATATAAATAACAAGGGGTGTTCCGAGAATCGAACTCGGGACCTCTCGCACCCGAAGCGAGAATCATACCACTAGACCAAACACCCTAATTTGATCTTGTTAGTGATATAAAATAAATAGCACTAACTACATTGTAAGAAACCTTGGCTTGAAAAAAAGTTCCAAGGAGATTAGCTAACCTCTCTCTCTCTTTAATTTACTCCTACTAAACGATCGCTAGCAGATCAGCTTTCCGATGAAACTATAGAGGTCATCTCAGTGGCAACTTCCATTTAGTGTTATATTTTTGTTTGTTATATGATATTCTTTACTTTTACTTGGGTTTATGTTTAACAATATTAAATAAAGAATATAATGGACCACCCTTTAATGTTATTTGTCGACTATAGTATCGAAATTGCATTAACATTCTAATCTTATTCTCAAAAGTACATATCGCATCTCATGAAGTTAAAATTAATGAAGTTAAAATGCAAAATTAATAAAGTTAAAATCCAAACCCCAATATTACAATGTCGAAGACAAACGACTATAATATTCTCCAAGCAACTTGAAACATAAAATTTGAAAGGGACAAAACTAAATTCAAAGTGTATCCAAGAAAATACCCAATTCAAAGGTACAATCAAACGATGAAGAGGAGGCTCATAGTGTAATCACAGTCTTCTTCCTCTTCTTCCACCCTTTCTACGTGTACTGTCTGTTGGAACTGGAGTCACATCCTCTGAAACATACATTCAAACAAGATTCATTTCAACCAAAGACATACTTGTCTGAATCATCACTAGTAACAATGTGTCAACGAAGAAAAAACAAAACAAGCTTGAGAGAAGTTCAGTATTTGTGTTACCTATACGACCAATCTTCATCCCTGAACGAGCAAGAGCTCTAAGAGCTGACTGAGCACCTGGACCTGGAGTCTTTGTTTTGTTTCCTCCAGTGGCACGGAGCTTCACATGAATAGCTGTGATGCCAAGCTCCTATAACGTTTGGTAATATTTAGAGATTATCAATTTATCATCCAGAAGCTTAATGATTTAAAAGCAAGAGATATTATGAACAAAGAAACTGACCTTGCATCTTTGAGCAACATCTTGAGCTGCAAGCATAGCTGCATAAGGAGAAGACTCATCACGGTCAGCCTTAACCTTCATTCCACCTGCAAATTATTAACTTAAAGATTCAAGCCGTCGCAACGTCATTCTATAGACCAATTGTGAGAGATAAACACAGATTAGAGAAAGATAGTATGGATCATCATACCAGTGATACGAACAAGAGTTTCTCTGCCAGACAGATCAGTCACATGCTGCAAGAAATTGAAAGCAATGTCATCAATGCACTGAATAAAAGGTTATATGCTAACACAAAATCTAAAGAATCAAATAGAAACTTACAATGAAAGTGTCATTGAACGATGCAAAGATGTGTACAACACCAAAAACTTGCTCTCCTTCACGAACAGCAGGTCCAAGAGTAACATTCTCTTCCTTGGGCTCTCTAGTCTTTCTCCTCGACTATAAAACGAATCATAGAAAACAAAATTCGTTCACTGGTCTCAGCTAATCACTGCTACACATATCATCCCTACTCTGAATAAACTATGCATATTACAACCACTACACTACTTCAATATCATTACACGTTCGCTTCCAAATACGATCTATGAATTCTGACAGTAGCTACAGAAATGGGTCTATTCGATCTACGAATCGTACAAAATTTCGTGAATCTAAGTGAGTCCGTATCTCATAAATCGATTCAACGAAAAAGCTTACCATGTTCACTAAGGAATGAGAAGTGATGAAAAGCTAAGGTTCTCTGGATACTCTTTCTATGGAAGTTAGCAGTGGAGACGAAGGTGACTCTCAACCCTAAAAACTCCTACTTATAAATTAGGTTTTACATAGGAATGCCTCTGGCAATTTACCTAAATGCCCTCAGCGTTTTGTTTCTTCGCTACGTCGTCGTTTAAGTCACTGTGCGAAGTTATAAAAACTATATTTTGGACTAGTTTTGTCATGAACAAGAGAAAAAGTACAAGAATTCATTTTATATCGTTGAATTCATAAGCGGGATACAATCATTTCTTAAGAAGAAAATGAACTTTTACATATAAGAATCATAGAGATCTAAAAACGCAGAGTTTGCAGAGACTTTCTTTTAAGACTTCATCAAGGAGCAGCGTTCAAAAGAGACTTGGCTGGAGAAACCAAAGCAACAGCACATCTTTCAGGTTTTGAGTACTTCTTGACCACACCACGTAGCTTACTCTCCCCAGCTCTTGAGTGAATCAAAGTAAGTAGCTTTGAGCAATCCCTAAAGTTAACACAAAACACAGAGAAACTATGTAAAACACAATGATCACAAATGAGAATAGATAAAAGAGAACAAGAAGAAGAAGACTAACATGAGCTGAGTTGAAGAATAGCCAGTGTGGAATTTCAGAGTATCAGTCCAAGTAGGTGTCTTGTTCAAGCAGCATCTCGCAGTGTACACAGCTGATGCAGCAAGCATAGAAGGACAGTACATTAATGTGTCATGATGCATCATACCCAACTCAGCTAGATAATGAACCATATTCTCCATTTCCGGGTCAGAAATTGCTGCCTTGATGAACCTCACAAGGAACACATATTGTGTTGGAACTGTAACATACCATTCTAAATTCCCCAAAATGGTTTTCTCCATCACTAGAATCTGTTTGTTACTGTATGAGTTGTCTGTCACGTATACCAAATCATTGACCTGAGGAGGCCAGATTTCTTCATATTTGGAAGCTATGAGCATAGCACTAACACCTAGAAGTTGTAGTTCTCTTCTAGGCACAGTTTTGAGAGATAGGAAACGATCAGTTAGGTTGATAGTGAGGTAGAGAGTCTCAGGGGACAAATCAAACTTGATATGAACTTCTACAAGCCAATCAATAAGAATTGATCTCATTTTCTCATTAATCTCAGGCTGTTTATGCATATACAATTGAGGCTTGTTCTCATTCTGCAACACAGATCAAGTAACAACAAACTTCACATAACTTATCCACACACATTACATTAAGGGTTTGAACAGAAAGTACCTCAACTTCTTTGTAGAAAGTATACATGTCTTCAACATACTCAACAGCAGCAAGATCATTGTCTTTGTCAACAGCATCAATATCAAGAGTCTTAGAAGCAGCCTAAGAACAAAACAATCAGGACACAAACTAAAAGAAACATTGCATATTCTCTTTCAAAGAACCATCTAAATTTCTACCTTGCTTCGAGCACTAAGAACAGAAGAGTATGTCACTTTCTTCTTAGCCGACACAGCAGCAACACCTTCTTTCTGTTTCTCAATAGTATCAGGACTGATTATAATAACTTCAATAGGTTTCTTAATAACTCTTCCTTTCTTTTGAACCACTCTTGCAACTTCTTGTTTCTTGATTACAGCTCCATCAAGAACTGAAGGCTTAGCCAAATTGATTTGCTGTTTTCAAGATTAAACAATCAAATTCATAAATAAGGTCTGAAACAAAACAAAAAAAATTGAGAGAAGATAAACAAAAGAAACCTTCTTATTCTTAGCATCTGGTGCGTTTTCTAGTAACTGAGCACGAAAGTTACGAGTAACAGGTCGATTAATCTTTCCTCCTTCAACTCCGGGAAGAGAAGATATGTTTCCGATGTCGCTAAGAACGCGACGATTCTTTGCAGCAGCATTTACGACGTCGACAGGATCGCCTGTATTTTTCACAGAAAACAACCGATTAAGATCTAGAAATTTTTATCAATTCCTAGACAATTTTTAAAATAAAATCCATGGGAATAAATGTTAAGCAAAACCCAGAAACGACTTTGCTAAATTCAAACGAAATCAGAAACCGCCGGTGAAAAAAAAAACAAGTTCTACAAAAGATTCAGAATTTTATAAAACGATGATTACAACAACGATGAGAAAGAAAATTTCGAATCCCATTGACATAAATCTTCAAATGCTAGATTTGGAAAAAGAAAAAGGAAACGGCTGAATAAACCTCTAACTGGTCTCGTGGCCATGATCGTTCACTTTCAAATTCGAAACTATTCTTCTTTTTTGAGGTTTTGCAGTAGAGAATCTGAAAGAACGAAAGAATGATGATAAAAAAATTAGAGACAAAAGTGCTTCTTATGGAAGAAGAAGAAGAGAGGAGAGGAGAGGAGGAGGAGCCATTAAAGCATATTTCCCAACGGTCAAATTTTTAGAGACTTAAATTTCTAGCCATTGGATGATAGATATAAAATCTAACGGTGGATGAGCAAGTCTATTAATTTTTTTTTAATTTATTTTCCATCTCTATTACCGTTGTACTGTAATAAAATTTGATGCCTTTCACATATTTATTTTCCTTTGATAACTTCTGTAAGAATTTTTATTTGGGATTAAATGAAAATCCAATTCTATAATTGGAGTATTTTTTGTTTCCATATAAACAAAAAATTGATTTGTTTCTCTAGTTTGTGACAAAAAGAAGTAATGATGTTTTAAAATTTAGTTCATCATTTTTGCACAACGAATAAATTTGAATATGTATTTAACATTAGAGATTAGTCGTTTAGTTTTTTGTTTGAATTTATTTAACTACAGCAATATTTAATTATATAACTACGATAATATTTAATTATAATTTAAATCAAAAAAACTTTTTTATATTAGCGATAATGTATCATATTGAGTCACACCAAAAAAAAAATAATGTATCATATTGAGTGTTGCTGTTTTTACTAATTGATATTATAGGACAATTGAGAAGCTAACTGTTATTTTAAAAGTAAGTGGACAAACTTTGTACTAAAACAATAAAATCTAACATAAATGAATTCATATCTAGAGTGCAAAAATCCAATTGATAGCAGGGGCTGATTATGACTTCAATTGAACCCAACAAATTGTTTTTATATATATAACTATTAGAATTTTTTTAATACATATTTAGAAAATTATAATTTTGAACCCAATTCAATCATAGGTTTGAACTCAATTCAATTTAGTTTTAATTCTTTTGCATCAAAATAGATGAATTTATTTAAGATATGAGTGAGCGTAGAATATATATTTTTTTCAAAAAAATAAAATATCTTTTTGAATAACTTTGTTAGTATGTTTAATATTTAAGATATAATTTGATGAATAACTTTGTTAGATTATATTCCAAAATGATTTTTTAATGTTGCTTTGTAATGATATTTTTTTGGTTTTTAACTTTTTTAACATTTTTATTTTGCATTCATTACATCCCTTATTTAGATAGTAATATTCAGTCCTTTTCAAGTGAATTTTAATTATCGCCTGCTCAAAGATGGTCGATACATCAACTTACTACAACTAAACAACTATGGTTTCGCTGTCGAAGGTAGTCATTTTATATTGTTTTACTTGTCTGCTTTGTCTCTTATCATAGAATGTTCATCTAAACTCTTTTGTAAATGTTTTTCTTTTGTTTTGTTGAAATCTAATATTACAATATATATATAGCCAAAGCATTTTAGTGCCTAAATCCTGTTATTCAGTTATAAAAACTCAAATAAAATATATATGGTTTTAGTTTTAAAAAATATAAGTCGTTTGTGTAGTAAAATTATAGACTTTCAACTTTGCCAACTCCATATCTCTTTAACTAAATAGTGTGGCAACTACTCTTTAATTTCAATTTCTCTTGTAAATATGTGTCTTGCGGTTTAATTATAAAGATCAAGTATCTATTAAAATTATTAATTCTAATGTAATGGATCGGTTTCAATTAGAAATTAGAACTCGAGTGAATTGATAACTCTCTTCCATTACCATATTAAAGACTCTCCTCTTCATCATCAATTTATGTACGTTTATGTTTACATATGTTAAGTGAAAGTTTTGGATGGAATGGTTTTTTGATGGAGTTTATTTTGTGTAATGTAAATATCACAATTAAGACAACAAGTTACTAAATAACATAAGTAAAAAAACTGTCGATCAAGATCGAATGAGAAGAGTATAAATAGAAATGATTTGCTCCACCAAATAACACATTGAAAAGTAAAAAGGTATAAGGAGAGAAAAAAATCAATAGGAGCATTTGATCCACTTTAAGTCATAATCAAAGCATGGATCAACAGGGTTAGTAGTCTTTCTTTTACATTAAGAAATAGTTTATGGTTGATTTTTGTTAATAAATCAATCTGTTCCATACATCATAAGAACTCTCTGTGTTCATCTTTTTAAATTTGAGATTCTTAAATTTTTATAAATGCTTATTAATGCTTTTATTAAACAACTTATAATTCTTTTTTATAAATACTTTAAAAAAAATTATCTTCGTCTCCATAAGTAAGTAAAGTACTTCCTTAATATTTCGATACTTGAATTGTTCAAAGAAGAAAACGTTGAGTTTTATGAAATCGATTATAAATTTGGGGTTTGTAAATGTTGATTTTATTTTAAAGATTTGATTTTTGTTTATAAAACCGATTTGTTCCAAAATATCATAAGAACTCTCCGCATCATCTTTTTATATTTGTGATTCTTTCTTTTCACTTTTTTAAAATGATTTTAAAATTTATAGTTTATAACATGACTTTGTTTTTACAATTTTGCAGATGGTTTTGAATGCTTTTATAATCATTTATCAAACCAATTATAACAAATCTTATAAATATTTATTGACTCTTTTATAAGCTTTTATCAAACAACTTATCTTATTAGAAAAATGCATATATGGTATATATATATATATA
>OVBE01012127.1:0-13639 GCA_900406425.1 Iberis pinnata
CAGTAAGGCAACTCCCAAAATATGCTTTTCTTGTGCCAATTATGGTTTATACCTGTATACTCAACATTTATGTGTCCATTCCCACAAACGTTTCCATCATTGGTCATTTCAACACCATAATCGTTCATTTGGGTTAATAGCTGTCTGCCATCTAATTCAGGAGGTGGACCGTCAACACATATCTTCTTCGTGAATAATGATGTAAATCGACGATATGGATGAGTCGGGGGTAAAAACCGTCTATGACAATTAAACCAACAAGTTTTCCGTTCATTCTTCAGCTGGAAGGAATCTATGTTGTCGTTACAATATGGACAAGATAGTTTCCCATATGTTGTCCATCCAGATAGCATCTCATACGCTGGGAAATTGCTTATAGTCCACATAAGAACCGCACGCATCTTAAACTTCTGTTGTAAAGACACGTCATACGCCTATTCTCCATAATCTCATAACATATGCAACTCATATATCAATGGTTGCAGAAACATATCAAGCGATTGTTTTGGATGTTCCGGCCCTGGTACAAGAACAGAGAAAAATAGAAACTCTCGGTTTATACACAATAATGGCGGAAAATTATAAGGTGTGATGATGATCGGCCATAGAGAATACTGTCTACCATGCTTCCCAAATGGGATGAAACCATCAGTACTTAATCCGATATAAACATTATGTGTCTCGCTTGCAAAATCCAGATATGTAGCCTGAAAATGATGCCAAGCTTCTGCATCAGAAGGATGTGTAATCTCTCCATCAAATCTATGCTCCGCATGCCATCTCATTGCAGCAGCTGTTCTTGCAGATTGATACAACCTCTTCAACCTNTTTTCGACAGTATCAACATCGAGACCAGGTATCATCACGTCTCCAATGAATCATATAGTTGTCGATGCACACGTCTATAACCTGGTAAGGCAATCCAAGTCCCAACACAACTTTTGTATCTCGTAATATGATACTAGATCATTGTTATCCTCTGGCAAGATATCCCTCATCATCTTCGCTATTGCGTCAACTGCATCCTCAGGCAAGTTATAATCCGTCTTTATACCCATCAACATACTAGCAAATGATAAAGGCGAATGACCATCTCTACATCCCCTATAATGGCCGATTCATTGCGTCTAACATATCAAAAAACTGTCGTGCTTCTAAGTTTGGTTCTTCATAAGAAACCTGAGTCGTCTCTATGTTTTATCTATAAACATCAATAACCATTTCAATCGTAGCTGCCCCAACATCTAATTCCGTTCTAGGTGCCCCAACATCTATTTTTGTTCTAGGTTTCCTCTATCCTATTTGTCACTGAAATGATACCGTTACTACTAGCAACAATATCAGGTCGTTCTCCATATAAGTACCAAACCTTATAACTCGGCAAAAAACCATTCATATACAAGTTATTCCATACTATGTATATCCTAACATTATGATTATTCCGACATAAAGAACATGGACATGTTAACTTACGACTGTTGCCCCGAGGTTGTCGACACGCTAATTCCATGAATTCCATCACACCATTCGCATATTCCTCATTCAAAAGATTTTTCTCTGGATTCATCCTCTCACCATCCATCCATGATCGAAAATAAGGAGGAGTAGACATTTTATAACTATGTTTATGAATTTGTGTGTGAAATAATGAGAGGATGTCTTCTGGTTATATAGAAAATTTTCTTACGGATTTCTGACGGCTAAATCAGTCAAAAATATCAAATATATTTGTTGGTAACGGCTAACAACGGATAGTTTAAATCGAGAAATTTACTAACGGAATATGTCGTTAGTATTTATGATGGAAATTGACTTGTTAGAAAATTATTCACGGTTACCTTTTCCGTCATTTTTTCGTCACTATTTTTGACGATTTTTTTCCCGTCAGAAATTTCCGTCACAAATCCCCTTGTTTTCTTGTAGTGTGTATCCTCTACAATATATATGTTAATGTGGGTCAAATGTTTCCCAAGACAAAATGGACCTTAAAAGCCCATTTCTTCAGCTATTTCAGATGTTGGGTATTATTAAGAACTCGATGCCCAAAAAGTCTGTGAAGAAGTTGATGTATGTTATAAGTATAAGAGACTTAAAACATAATTATATATATCACACATTCAAAATAGAAAATCAAAGAGAAGAAGTTCAGAGCAAGATCAGAGATCGAAGGAGATTCTGGTGGCCAAGAATCTGCATCAGCAAGAATTAGGAGCCTTCCGATCAAGTTTGTGAACTTGCCTCTTCTTCATCCTTGTGATCTTGATCCTACAAGAAAGATAGATCAATAAATTCATTGTAAAATGATTTGAATATGATTTCTAGTGCAAGCATGAAAGTTTTGTTCTCTCCCCAGATATGTAGAGTAATCGAACTTTGGGTAAACAATTTGCTTGAGTTTTGCATTTGATTAAGTTCAAGAATACACCAAAACACCCTAAGTATCAATCTAAACAAAAAGTTAATCAATCCTATAAACTCAACAAGTGGTATCAGAGCACGACCAGGAGCTAGTTATGAAAGACAGGAAGGAGATTCGGGAGAAAGAATTCGAAGAAACTTATCTTTGTAAATCTGTGTTGTAGAATGATGTCTCTGTATTTTACATGTTTTACAAGGTCATTTACCATTATTTTAAAGTAATTTGGATGTCAATATGTTGCATTCCTAGGATATTCTTAGTAAATTTTCATTTTTAGGAAGTTTTGCATCAGCACTTGTATACATATTCATTTTGGAGATTTTTCAGGACTTTCATGAGTTTTCAGAACATAAGTGCAAATTTGGACAAGAAGAAGAAAAGGGATGCAAAACCTGAAAAGGGGTGCAGGAACGCTGGTGCAGAACCTGAAAAAGGGTGCAGGAACGCTGGTGCAGAACCTGAGAAAGGGTGCAGGAACGCTGGTGCAAAACTTGAAAAATGGTGCAGAACCTGAAACTTCCTCAACCCTTCAGCTCGATCGCAACGTCCAAGCTCACCTCGATCACGTCTGTTACCCTTCACCTCGATTGCAACGTCCAAGCTCACCTCGATCACATCCATTCCCCTTCACCTTGATCGCAATGTCCAAGCTAACCTCGACCATGTCTTCCTTCACCTCGATCATGGTCCGTGCCTCAATCACGTCCCGCCTCGATGACCCACATGTTGGCTCGATCATCACCATCAATCCAAGCACTTCTACGTCTCGATCAAACATCAGACCCAACGCATCCTCTTCGCCTCGATCACGAGCCAATTGCACTTCAACCAACAAGCATCTCGACCCAACGACTCAAACCAAAATGACCCAGTTTCGGGTTTAGAAGAACCATTAGGATTTTGGACTTTTGTCTTTTAGCGTTTTTACGGATTTTTCTGAAATACTATAAAAGCCCTAAAACGCCTCCATTTCCAAGATACTCTTTCTTTTTGTCTTAGGTTTTATTTTCTCTCTTTTTGTTCTTGATGTTATTCATGTTTTAAACCCATATCTTGCTTAAGTTTAGGTTTATCTTATGTTTTCTTCATTTTCATGCTTAGATTAGGGTTGTGAACTATCTGGTGCATGTTGATTTACGTTTTGATTCTCTTAATCTTGTTTTTAGCTTGATCATCTTCTCTGTTTTCACTACTGTTTCATTGATACTATATTTTCCGTGTTAGTGTTCTTGGTGTTCATCATCTTTGACTTTTGATCTTCATGTTTTTCTTAGTAGCTATGCTTTCCTGTTTTACTGATTTCGCATCAAACATGCGTAGTGAGTAGTTACCTTAGGTTCCAGAGGATGGGGTAGACTAGTGTTGACGTCCTGTTCTTCCTAAGTACCTAAGTTGATTTGCATCTAGATCCCTTCTGTTTTATTGCTCTTCATGTTGATTTCTTTATGATCAATTGAAATCTGACTTTAGGCATTTCAGTACTCAGAAGGTGTTCAATGAAATGCCTGAACATGGTGATTTCAGCGATTTTCACATCCTAGCTTAAGATATTATATGTTTAGGGTGCTTTTTGGCTTTAGTAGATTGATTCATCATGCATGCTTAGTAGTCTACCGTTAACGAGAGTTAGGTCTGGTGATTACTTTGCTTGAAACCATTTACCAAGACATTGGACTTGGTTACATATAGCTCATAGTTTGAGGTATGTTAGGTGCTTAGGTAATTCAGGAAGGTTCTCTAGTCAATTACCATTGTCCCCAGGAACTGTTTCCCACTTGATTGCATATTTACCCATTTTACTTCACTTGCTGTTTACCCTTAGTTTTAGTCTATGCATATTAGTTTTCATGTCTTGTTTATTTTCCGCATGCTTTCTTGTTTAGGATTGTTAGACAACCACCCACTTTCTCATTTGACTTGAATTAGTAGAATCCATCTGCATCTAGAGTGGTTAATAACACACCTTACTAGAATTACACCTATCTATGCTACAATGACATGATAATTTGGATAAGGAATTGACAGAGAAAAACCTTGTTATCAATTTGGCGCCGTTGCCAATTGGGAGTTTGTTTGTTACATTCTAGATTTTGGATATATTGAGATCAAGTTCCTTTCTTTTACTTTAGATTTCTGTTTTCTCCTTGTTAGTGCATCTCATGTGTTTTACTTGCAAATTGAGAAGATTGACCATGTTAACCAGCACACCATTGGTGCGGGTGACGCCCCGAACATTCACACACAACGCTATGGAATCAACCCACCTGCTGTCCAGAACAATAATTTTGAGATAAAACACAACTTAATAACTATGGTTCCATGGCTTACCAATGGAGGATCCACTCGACCACCTGGATGAGTTTGATAGATTCTACAGTCTCACCAAGATTAATGGTCTGAGTGAGGATGTATTCAAGTTACGTCTCTTTCCCTTCCCTTTGGGTGACAAAGCTCGCCAATGGGAAAAATCCCTTCCTCAAAATTCCATCGCCTCCTAGAATGACTGCAAGACGATATTTCTTGCCAAATTATTCTCAAACTCAAGAACGGCTAGACTTCGCAATGACATATCTGGTTTTGCACAGAGGAATGTTGAGACATTTTGTGAAACTTGGGAGAGGTTCAAAGGGTACACGTTGCAATTCCCACATCATGTGTTCAGCATTGCATCATTCCTTAGTTCTCTCTATAGAGGATCTCTCCCCAGGATCAGAATGTTACTTGATACAGCAAGCAATGGGAGCTTCATGAACCAAGGTGTTGATGATGGTTGGGAGCTAGTGGAGAACTTAGCACAATCTAATGGAAACTACATTGACAACTATGATAGCACTCCACGGGGGCAGCAATGCTTCTGATGCCGAAACATAGAGGGACCTCAAAGCTCTGAATGAGAAGTTGGAGCTAGTTGTGAAAGATATGAAGGAGATTAGGGAGAAAAAACTCGAAGAAATTTATCTTTGTAAATCTATGTTGAAGAATACCAACAAGACTTGTGTTCTTCGTCTTGCACTTATCAAGGCTATAACTTCCATTTCTCTCTTGTTTCATTCTTTAAATCACTCTTGATCTTGATTTCTTTTTTACATTGATGTTTTGCAGCATTAAATTTATACCTGAAATCATAAAGAAGAAATCAAAGTAACATGGAACCTACACTAGGAAGGTTTGAGATAGAAAAGTTTGATTGAAAAGGAGATTTTGGTTTATGGAAGTTTAAGATGCTTGGACAGTTGAAAATACAAGACCTCTTATATGTTCTTCAGGGAAACAAATAACCTAAGGATTCAGATACAGCTGGAGACTCTATACAACAACCGTCACCAGCTACTAAAGATCCTAAGAGGGCAGAGAAAGATCTAAAGGTTAGAAGCATGTTCAGTACATGCCTAAGTGACCTCATTCTTATAAAGATCATGCATGAAACTACTGCTTTAGAGATGTGAAACGCACTTGAGAATGATTATCAAACTATGTCACTTCCTAATAGAATTTACATGGAGAAGAAATTATCATGTTACAAGATGGAAGAGAATAAGATTACAGAAGAAAATGTTGATGACTTTCTCAAGTTAATTGCGGATCTAGCTAGTCTTAAGGTCACCATCTCAGATGAGGATCAAGCCATTCAGCTACTGTCAAGTTTGCCACCTTTGTATGAACCTTTGGTTCATACATTACAATATGGAGTAGGATAAGAAACTATCACAATAAGTGAAGTAATCATAGCAGGCTACTCCAAAGAGGCATAACTCAAACAGAAAGAACTAACTGGAAAAAGTAAAGGACCCTCAGAGAGCTTGTACGTGGGATAAACAGAGAACAAGAAAGGAAAAGCAGGTGAAAAGAACAAAGGAAAATGCAAGGCACATGACAAGGATAATGGAAAAGGCAAAGAGAAAAATAAGAACAAGACAGGCTGCTTCATATGTGAAAAGTAGGGACACTGGAAACGTGCATGCTCTGATAAGGGGAAGAAGAAAGATTCAGAGTCATCAACTAACACTATCACAAAAATAAAGCAACCATTTGTTCTTACTACAAGTACACTTCATTCCAAAGATGAGTGGGTTTTGGACTCAGGTTGTACATTTCATATCACAATAGACAGGGACCTATTATTTGACTATGAAGAAAAGAATGGAGAACAAGTCTTCATGGAAAATAATACAATTAGTGATGTGAAAGGTATAGGAAAAGTTCAAATCATTGACAATGAGGGAGATGAGGTAATTCTCACTCAAGTAAGGTACAAGCCTAAGATGAGTAAAAATCTGATCTAATATGGAATGTTGGAGAAAGCTGGAAGTAAGTATGCATGTGAAGATTTTATGATAAATTTCTACAAAGATGGACAGAAGGTATTATCAGGGAAGTACAAGGATGGACTATACCATTTACAAGGTACAATCACTAAAGGGGAAGCTAATTTGGTTGGTACAAGTGAAGAAATGACAAGAATATGGCATTCAAGACTATGCCATATTAGCAACAAGAATATTCAAATACTGATTAAAGAGGGCTATATACCAAGTAAGGAAGCAGGAGAAGTCAAGTTATGTGAATCATGTGTTTTGGGAAAGACACACAAACTGAGTTTCCTGGATGCTAAACATACTTATGGAGTATGTTCATCCAGACCTTTGGGGATTAAAAAACACACCAGAAAGCTTAGGAGGATGCAGATATTTCATCAGTTTTATTGATGCTTATTCTAAGAAAGTGTGGGTGTACTTGTGCAAGAAAAAATATGAAGCATTACCAAGGTTTAAAGAATGAAAAGAAGCTGTAAAAAACTCTACAAACAGGAAGATTAAATACGTAAGGACTGATAATGGTTTAGAATTCTGTAAGACTAACTTTGATGATTTGTGTAAGGAATCGGGTATCATTAGGCACATAACATGTACTTACACACCTCAACAGAATGATGTTTCAGAAAGGATGAACATAACTATGACAAAGTCAGAAGTACGCTTGCAGAACCTGAATTAGGACAAGAATTCTTGGCAGAATCAATAACTACTGCAGTCTACCTAATCAACAGAACACCAAACTCCACCTTAAAGTTCAAATTACCTGAAGAGGTATGGTCATGTAAGAAACCAGACTTAGAAAATTTAAGAAGATTTGGTTGTTCTGCGTTTGTTCATGTTGTGCAGGAAAAAACTAAACCTAGAGCAGTCAAAGGAATTTTCTTTGGTTATCATTTTGGTGTTAATGGATACAGAGTGTGGTTACCTGAAGAAGGGAAATTCACTACAAGCAGAAATGTTATATTTCATGAATATGAACTGTACATGAAGGCTGCTAAGGAAAAGAACACTACAAAGCCACCAGATGAATCAGAACATGCTAATATAAATGAATTGGAATTGATTTCAAGACATCAAGTGATTCAAGGTGAGCATGCACAAATGGATGATGAAAATGAGTCTTCACAAGAAATTGAATCAGAAGAACAAAGTTCTAGCTCAAATTCATCAGAAGAAAGTGGTGAAGAAGAAATTCCGAATGAGCCGGAAGCTGAACAAGCATAAATTGAAGCCTTGGATGATTATCTTTTGGCAAAAGATAGGAATAGAAGACAAAACATCAGAGCACCATTCAGATTTAAAGATGCTGATTTTGTAGCTTGTGCATTGTCAACAACATAAGAATTGGAAACAGAAGAGCCTAAGTCCTATGCAGCATCTCTAAGAAGCAAGGATTCTAAGCATTGGGTAAATGCAACAAAAAGAAGAGATGATGTCACTGCTTAAAAATCACACTTGGGATCTAATTGACAAACCAGAGAAACAAAAGCTTGTTGGCTGTAAATAGATATTCAAGTTAAAGCCTGGAATACCAGGAGTTGAACCTAAGAGATATAAAACTAGACTGGTTGCTAAGGGCTTTTCACATAAAAAGGGAATTGACTACAATGAAGTTTTTTCACCAGTAGTCAAACATGTGTCTATTAGACTAATGTTTTCATTGGTAGTGAATCAAGATTATGAGCTAGAATAGATGGATGTTAAGACATATTTTCTGCATGGTGAACTAGAGGACATGATCTTAATGAGTCAACTAGAGGGTTTTGTAAAGAAAGGAGATGAAAACAAAGTGTGCATATTACGTTAATACTTATATGGATTGAAACAATCACCCAGACAACGGAATGTCAAGTTTGACTGTTTCATGAAGAAGGAAAAGTTTATCAGGTGTAGCTATGATTCGTGTGTGTATATGAGAGATGTCAGTACATAACAAGCAATCTACCTTCTAATCCATGTTGATGATATGATGATAACATCTAAGAGTCAAGATCAGATTAGAAAGGTAAAGGACAGTTTGAGCAAGGAATTTGAAATGAAGGATTTAGGAAAAGCTTCAAGAATAATTGGAATGGGTATAAGAAGGAATATGGAGAAAGGTACATTGATTTTGTCTCAAGATAAACATCTACAGAAGGTACTTTAAGTGCTTTGACATGATGGATTAAAAATCTACTGTTACACCTATTGCTTCTCATTTCAAATTGAGAAGCCTAACTAAAGAAGAAGATGTGATAGAAGCACCACATATGGAAAGTATTCCATATGCCATTGCTGTTGGAAGCATTATGTATGCCATGATTGGAACAAGGCCAGATTTGGGTTATACTGTTAGGTTAAGTAGTAAGTTTATATCTAAACCTAGCAGAGAACATTGGGCAGCTGTTAAATGGGTCTTAAGATATCTAAGTGGTGCTTTCAGAATTAGCCTAACTTTTTAGAAGAATTCAAGTTTTAGTATTTTGTAACTCTGATTATGCCACTGACCTTAACAAAAGAAGATCAGTTACTGATTTTATCTTTAAAGTTTGGGGAAACACAATTTAAGTCGGAAATCAAATTTACAGTTAGTAGTGGCATTATCAACAATTGAAGTCGAATACATGGCATTGACTTCAAATGTGAAATAGGCCATTTGGTTAAAAGGAATATTCATTGAATTATATTTTGAAACTAAGTCAGTTTTAATTCATAGTGATTCACAAAGTGCATTGGCTCTCGCTAAAAATGCAGTTTTCCATGAGAGAACTAAGCATATTGCCACTAAGTATCATTTCATAAGAGACATAGCAGCTCAAGGGGATGTGACACTACTCAAAATTCATACAAGAAAAAACCCTTCAGACTTTCTAACTAAGGCATTACCTGGGCCTAAGTTTGAGCTTTGTAGGGAGCTGGTTGGACTCACATAAGCACAAGCTTGTCTCCAGGTAACTCCAGCTATTGAACCACCACCTCGCATTCAACAGAAACATTAAACAAGGTCAGTTTAATTGTTTTGGGTTCAATACACATTATATGAATAAATATTGGAGATTGGAGTTACATGTGAGCATCAGGAGGTTCTGGAGTGAAAGATCTCCAATTCTAGGTGAAGCATATGCAAAAGGAATGTTGACCGAAATCAATTTTATGTCAGTACAGGGTTTTACAAGTGAAAGCAAGTAAGAGGTGGAAAGGGGAAATCAAGTTCAGAAGCTTGTAAAGGTATACATGTTTAGGTTGATCTTCTGGGTTTCAAGTCGGTTCAACTTCTCAAGGTTGAAGCTCCAGGGTTACATGCAAAATGGAATCTCAAGTGGGTTAGTCAAAGTTGCAGAAACAGTATGGTAAAGGCAGGTTTAAAGTCAAGGGAAGAAGGATAAGCTGTTTTATTAAGATTTAAGTCAGAGACAGAAGGTAGCTGAAGAGTCGAAGTCGCGAATCACCTTCTCAGTTTTTTTTCCAGTCTCAAACATATCGTATTGGAGCTTAACAGGAAGAAATGGAAGGCGTGGTGGTTAACAGGCAAGGAGAAAAAGCTTCAGCATGAATCGTCATTGAATTGTCGAGAGGCATGAAGAAACTAGGGTTCGGAGCAACCTTGTTTTTTCTGAGTCAAAGGTGAAGTTTGTGAGTCAAATGTTGCCCAAGACAAAATGGACCTTAAAAGCCCATTTCTTCAGCTATTTCAGATGTTGGGTATTATTAAGAGCTCGATGCCCAAAAAGTCTGTTAAGAAGTTGATGTATGTTATAAGTATAAGAGACTTACAACATAATTATATAGATCGCACATTCAAAATAGAAAATCAGAGAGAAGAAGTTCAGAGCAAGATCAGAGATCGAAGGAGATTCTGGTGGCCAAGAATCTGCATCAGCAAGAATCAGGAGCCATCCGATCAAGTTTGTGAACTTGCCTCTTCTTCATCCTTGTGATCTTGATCCTACAAGAAAGATAGATCAATCAATTCATTGTAAAAGGATTTAAATATGATTTCTAGTGCAAGCATGAGAGTTTTGTTCCTCTCCAGAGATGTACAGTAATCAAACTTTGGGTCAACAATTTGCTTGAGTTTTGCATTTAATTAAGTTCGAGAACACACCAAAACACCCTAAGTCTCAATCTAAACAACAAGTTAATCGATCCTATAAACTCAACAGTTAAGGATATCACATCTCAAATAATTCCTACATTGTATTCTCTATAATGCCTCTGAGATACGGTGGTAGCTAGAGATCACTCTATTCAGTGCTTATGTTGTATACTCTGATAATATATAAGCAATGTTTCTTTGCGCCAACCAGTATTCCATTCCCGCATGAAACCCATAACCATCAACTATCCCTCATTTATGGTCAAATACAACAATATGCTTCAAAGTAGCTTGTGTAAACAAAAATGGCCAACTTCGAGATGCTTAACGAAATCACTACCATAAACACATTCTTAAAATTAATAGATAAAATTGGAGTGTCAAAACTTGACCTCGAATAAGCATATTAAAGATACTATTAACAATATGTTCTCAATAACAATTTTTACTTTACTTAATCAACAACAATATTTGTATTTGACATAACCTAGATTGTACGTTGCTTCTATGCAATCAGGTAGTATATATTCATGTACAACCTTTAAGATGAATACTAACTATTGAGGATAATGTTGATATCCAAGAATATAGGAGTTTGGTTTATATTGTTAAGATATATTTTGTGATATGTTGTTAAGATTGTGTGCATCAGTGCATAAACTCTCTGTATAAATGAATTACAAAGCATGGAATAAAGATCAAGCTTTCACAATACCTAGTTCTACATGGTATCCGAGCTATAACGATATAGTTAACAATTGTAGCTCAACCGTGAAAAATTAGAAGTAATGGCTGGTGAAGATGGAAGTTTTGTCTCGACTCCTGGTGGGAGGTCGTCAGATTCTATGGTGTCCCCATACGTATTGTATTCATTAGATAATCCGGGATCATTGATCTGCTTAGTGCAATTTAATGGTAAGAATTACTCTGAATGGTGTTCGGAGATGACTAATGCACTGCAGGCGAAATGAAAGCTGGTTTTGTTAATGGAAGTTTAAAGAAACCAGATGTGAGTCATTCGGACTATGACAATTGGGTTACAGTTAACTCAATGATTGTAGGGTGGCTGAGGACTTCAATCGAACCAAAGGTGCGCTCTACAGTAAGCTATATTACGAATGCATCAGAGTTGTGGTCCAAGTTGAAGAGTCGTTTTTATGTGAAAATTGTCCGAATTCACCATCTCAAGGTAGAGCTGGCGGCGTGTAGGAAAAGTGGTCAATCTGTTCTTGAATATTTTGGTAGATTGTCAAAGCTTTGGGAGGAATTACAGAACACTCAGACTGTAATTCAGTGCTCTTGTGGAGCTTCACAAGAAATGTCAAAGCAAAAAGAAGAAGAAAAGGTGCATCAATTTCTGTTAGGTTTTGATGAATCCAGATTCAGAAGTCTCTGTTCTACAGTAATTGGTTCCGATCCTCTGCCGTCTTTGGGAGAAGTTTATTCAAAGCTGATTCGAGAAGAACAAAAACTGATGACCGCTCATAACCGTGAGTTGCATCATGATGCAATCGGTCTCATGACAAGGACTGCATTCGATTCTGCAGAAGTTTTGAACAAAATAAAGCACACATCTATTTCTATTCGTTCACGGGATCGTGGTGTTATTTTCTCTCACTGTGGTCGTCAAGGACATGATAAGAAGAGCGTTGGCAGCTCATTGGATTCCTGGACTGACGGCATGACAGAAACAAATCTGGTGGTGGCCGAGGTCGCGGTAACAAGGGTACAAGCTCTAACACTGCTAGAAAAGGACGAGTGCAAGCCTCAGTAGCTCACGCAACGAGCTCAAATGACTCAGCATTGCCTTCCTTATCTCCTGATCAGTGGAAAGCTTTGACAGATTAGCTCCAAGAAAAATCAGCCTCGTCTGATAAGGTGAATGGTAAGAGTAGTTATGGTGATATGATATTAGATACCGGAGCGTCACATCATATGACGGGACCACGATCATTGTTGTTTGATCTAGTAGACACTTCACCATGCTCAGTTGGGTTCGCTGATGGCGGACACACTTATTCTTACACTAAAGGAACAATGAGTATTACAGAACAGATTTCTCTTTCGAATGTGCTTTTTGTCCCAAACTTAAACTGCACTTTGATATCTGTTTCGAAATTACTCAAGTAGACTAATTGCTTTGCTATCTTTTCTGATACATTGTGTGTCTTGCAGGACCGTTTGACGAGGATTTTGATTGGAGCAGGAAAAGAACGTGATGGGGTGTATTATTTCTCGGATGAAATGGCTGCTCGAGCCGTTACTTTCCAACCTGCAGCAATATCGACATTTGATTGGTAGATTGATCTACCTAACGCACACCAGGCCGGATCTGAGTTATTCAGTCCATGTCTTGAGTCAGTTCATGCAAACACTTCAAGAAGCTCACTGGTCCGCTGCATTACGAGTTGTTCGTTATTCAAAAGGCTCTCCCGGTCAAGGTATATTGCTTAGTTCTGATCATGACTTGAGTTTATCGGTTTATTGTGATTCGGACTGGGCGGCATGTCCGTTCACAAGATGTTCTTCGAGTGCGTTTGTTGTTCTTCTTGGTGGTTCACCCATCTCTTGGAAGACTAAGAAGCAACAAACAGTGTCTCACTCCTCTGCATAAGCCGAATATAGAGCAATGGTGGTAGCTCTTCGTGAAATTAAGTAGTTATGTGGTCTCTTACAAGGACTAGGTGTTGACCAAACGGACCCAGCTAGGTTCTTCTGCGACAGCAAGGCGGCAATTCACATCGCAGCCAACCCAGTGTTTCATGAGCGTACTGATAGTAAGGATTTGAATGATCAAATTGATAGTAGGAATTTTAAAGTGAGTGAGAT
>OVBE01012128.1:0-13638 GCA_900406425.1 Iberis pinnata
TTCATGTTGAGAACTATTTTCAATATAAATCATGCATGTTAACTTGACTTTAAACCTCAATACCTACATATTTCCCTAATGCCTAGCGTTTTATTATTATAGTTTTTAAACCGTTTTTAATTACCGTTTTGATCACAATCAATTCTATTATTCTCACTTTAGCCATATTCGAAGTTTTAAACTGAACGTGCACTTCTGGTCTCTGTGGATTCGATACCTTACTATACTTCTTTGAGTTGGTCTCTGCAGTACTATTTTATGATTAAATTCTTAACCTATCATAGCATACGCCTTGAATCAGTCGTAGTTAATACATGTTGGGTTTACTCGGCCAGGGGGTGAACGCGATGTCTTGAACCCCCGAGCTTTGGTGTAAACCTAGACAACATGTATAACACAATTTCATTTTCTCACAGAGACTAAGTTCTCTATTGTGTTCATTTTGGTCGTGAACAAACCTGGTATCATGAGTGACTTGGAGAGATAGTCTTTCCTTCTCCCTCCAAGAACCGGCCTTGTTCACACTCATTTAGGTGATCTGCCAATAAATTTTGCAAAAGTATCATGTAATACTCATCTCAGAAAGTTATGGAATCATTAATAGATTTAATTTTAACCTTTTTACTAACAGGATTTACACTGTTTCATCATCAAACTTTTGATGTGGGAATTGGGTAGAGAGACTAATCTCACAGTGTTTGGGTAGATTTAGTTTGAAGTTGTTGTCCCCTTAAACCTATTTTTTGGGATCTCCAGTCAGTTAAGTAGGGTTACCATCAAACTTCATCTTTCGTCATAGGCTTTTAAATCCATTCCTCGTGATGATATTTCTACTTGATCTCTTGCCAAACCTTTAGTGAATGGATCAGCTAGGTTATCGGAAGATTTGATAAATGCTATCGTGAGTACTCCAGTTGAGATCAAGTTTCTAATGGTCTTATGTCGTCGTCTTATGTGACGAGATTTGCCATTATACAACATACTGTGTGCCTGAGAGATAGCTGATTGACTATCACATTGTACACGTAATGCATGCACGGGTTTTCCCACATGGGAATATCTTCCAAGAAATTTCGAAGCCATTCAGCTTCTTGAGCTGCCTTATCAAGGGCTATGAACTCTGATTCCATACTTGACTTTGCGATTAAAGTTTTTTTGGAAGATTTTCAGGATACTGCGGCACCAGCTAAGGTAATTATATATCCACTCGTGGATTTAGAGTTTTTGGAATCTGTTATCCATTTAGCATCACTATATCCTTATAGAATTACTGGTTCTTTACCATAGTGTAGTCCGTAGTTTTTAGTATAACGTAGGTAATCTAATACTCTAGTTATAGCTTTTCGATGTTTATATCCTGGATTACTAGCGTAGCGGCTTAGTATATTCACTGCATGCGCTAGGTCAGGTCTAGTACAATTTTTTAAGTACATTAGACTTCCGATTACTCGAGCATATTCCACTTGGTCCACTGCAGTTCCTGAGTTTTTAGTCAAGTGAATATTTGGGTCTACCGAAGTTTTCGCATTTTTACTTGAATATTTTTTTAGTTTTTCAAGTATCCTTTGAGCATAATGCTATTGTGACAAAATTATTCCTTCGGCATTTCGATGAACTTTAATCCCGAGAATGCCGTCTGCCAAACCCATGTCTTTCATATCGAAGTGTCGACTAAGAAGACCCTTAGTTTGATTAGTCATGTCTTTATTGATGCCGATAATGAGCATGTCATCAACATATAATCCCAACAAAACGTATCTATGTGGATTACTTTTGATATATATGCATTTATCACATTCGTTTATCGTAAACCCATTTGACATCATTAAATGGTCAAATTTTTCATGCCATTGTTTCGGAGCTTGCTAGAGTCCGTATAACGACTTTAAAATTCTACAGACTTTGTGCTCTTGTCCCCGAATGACAAAACCTTCAGGTTACTTCATATAAATTTCCTCTTCTGAATCTCCATTTAAGAAGGCTGTTTTTACATCCATCTGATGAATTTCAAGGCCTCGTAAAGCCGCTATTGCAACCAAGGTTCAAATAGACGTTATACTTGTTACCGGAGAATAAGTGTCAAAGAAATCCAAACCTTCTTTTTGGCGAAATCCTTGCACTACAAGCCATGCCTTATACTTTTCTATGGTGTTATCAGGTTATCGTTTTGTCTTGAAAATCCATTTACACCCTACTGCTTTAGACCCTTCTGGTAAATCGACTATTTCATACGTATTCTTTTGCAATATTGAATCAGTTTCACTATTGAACGCTTCTTTCCAGTGAGGTGAATCTGTTATAGACATAGCTTCTGAGTATGTTCTAGGTTCGTTCTCTATGAGAAAAATCGTCATAAAATCATCTCCGGAGGATTTTTTCTTGCGAGCTCTTTTCCTTCGCCGAGGCTCAGCTTCTACTTCTTTCACTTGTGGAGAAGTTCCAGAACTGCTTGCCTCATTTGTTATGGAATCCGCTTCTCTTTCTTCAATTTTCTGTTTTGGACGTTGGTTTTCCTTACAAAGAAAATGTTCTCAAAGAAAGAAGCATTATGTGATTTGATGATTGTATTGACATGAATATCATGTATATCTGATTTATGAACCAGAAATCTATAACCATTGTCATTATGTGCATAGCCAATGAAAATACAGTCCACAGTTTTAGGTCCAACTGTGACCTTTTTCGGAGGTGGTACAACAACATTTGCAAGGCACCTCACACTTTTTTAGGTATTTGTACGATGGTACATTACCTGTCCAAAGTTCATAAGGCATTGTGCTGTTGTGCTTATTTGGTATTTTGTTCAAAATGGTATTTGTAGTAAGAAGAGCTTTCCACCATATTGACTGGGGTAACCCAGATTCTTGTAACATAGCATTCATCATCTCTTTGAGAGTGCGGTTTTTACGTTCCGCAGTCCCGTTAGATTTAGGGGAGTAAGGAGCGATAGTTTGATGTATGATCCCATGTTCTTTGAAGAAATCATTAAAGGGACCATCATACTCGCCTCCTCTATCACTTCTTACTACTTTGATAGTTTTACCAAGTTGATTCTCAGCTTCAAGTTTATACTCTTTGAATTTTGACAAGACTTCGTCTTTGCTATGTAATAGATATACATAACAATATCTTGTGCTATCATTGATCAAATGTCACAAAATACTTTTTACCGCTTCGAGTTTGTATATATTTCAGATCACATAAATCTGTATGAATTAAACCCAAAGGTTCGGTAGTTCTTTGAACTTTAGGATATGGAGTTTTTGTGAGTTTGCCTTGTACACAAACTTCACATTTCTCTTTATTTACTTTGCATTTGGGAATTAGGTGTAGACTTATTAATTTTGCATATATTTGTAAGTAACATGTCCTAGTCTTTCATGCCAAGTATTGAAAGACTCAGCCAACTAAGCAACATATTTTTTTCATTAACTTTATCATCAATTACAATGTTAGCTATTTCAAACTTGTCATGACGAAGGACTGTCATTACACATATTTTGACAAGTCTTCCTTTTACATATCCTTTTCCCAAATACACTCCATTTTTCCTAATTACTAGCTTGTCAGCTTCAAAACTTGTTCAGAATCCAGCTTTTCTCAGTAGAGTTTCCGAAACAAGGTTCTTCCTCATGTCTGGCACATGTTTAACATTGTTGAGTGTAAGCTCGCGTCCTGAAGTCAGCTTCAGAACCATTTTGTCGCGACCTTTAATCTTTGAGCGAGATGTGTTTCCCATGAACAGTTGCTTCTCAGTATTGTTCTTCTGATAAGTGGTGAACATTTCCTTATCAGCGCAGATGTGGGTGGTTACACCAGTGTCATACCACCATTCTTTCAGGTTGTCGTCAACCATGTTGACTTCATAGACAACCGCGCACATGTCTTCTTCAGTAAGATAAGCTCGAGCTTTATTTTTAGCTTTAGGAGCACTTCGACACACATCTGCTTTGTGTCCTTGCTTTCCACAGTTGTGGCATTTCCCTTTAAACTTCTGGTTTTTACCATTTTTCTGGATGTTCGTTGAGGGAGTTGGTTTGAGGGACTTATATTTCCCTTTGTCCTTTTCTTTACCTCAGCCACATAAACTGTATGTTGCTCAGAAGCAGAGAAGTTGGTATGGTTTCGCTCTTCCATTCGAAGTCGCATAATGACATCTGAGAGCGACATCGGCTTCTTCTTGTGCTTCAAGTAGTTCTTGAAGCTGAGCCAGCTTGGGGGGAGCTTCTCTATGAAGCAGTTGACCGTGAATATTTCATCGATCATCATACCTTCAGCTGCAATCTTATGACAAATGAGACTCAGTGCGTTGACTTGTTCCATGATGGGTTTTGAGTCCACCATCTTGAAGTCCATAACCTTTGCGACTACAAATTTCTGACAACCAGCATCGTTAGATTTGTACTTCTTCTCTAAGGCCATCCAGAGTTCCTTAGAGGTCTGTGCTTCGTGACTGTACACTTTGTACAGTGGATCAATGAGGCGACCTAAGATCCAACCTCGATAGACGAAGTCATGGTACTTCCAGGCATCATCACCTTTTTGGACGTAGGCATCAATATTCCCAAGAGGACCGATCGGTGGATCGGTCATTAGGAATTTATCAGCATGAAAATTGCTCAGGTATAATAGCATCTTTTTTTGCCACGTCTTAAAGTTGTTTCCGTCAAATTTCTCAGGCAGTAGCCCTTGTGCCATTCCATAGTGGCAGGCATTCCGAAGAAAGCATCTTCCAGAGACGAAGTCTTGGCCTTATCGACAGACTCGTCAATATGTCCATCAATATGGATAGTTTCAGTATTCTCAGTCGTCATATGTAAAACAGAAGCTTGAAACTATCAGTAATATATCGCGGAAACATTTTTAAACGATCGCGAACCAGTAAAAACGTTTTAAATGGTTAAAACCAAAATTTGATATAAAGCGGTAGCTATACAGCGGATTTTTTAGAATTAAGATTGTAGGGACCGTGAAAACGGATTTAGCCATAAACCAAGTTTTAAACGTTTTACAATCTTAAACCGAACAGAGTCGAGTCGTTAATTCTAAAAATTGCCCGTAGTAAGAAGGTTTACCGCAATTTAAGAATCCTAGGATACAACTGTTCCACGTCTTTATTAAGTCTTACTCTTAATAAAGCCTATTGACCTTAGTCTTTATGAATACTCCCGAGACTTTGGAAATGGGGTATTATTGGAACAACTTTTGTAGATTTTTATTGTAAGTATTTATTTAATCTCTTTATGCAAATCGAAAACCACTTGATTTCTGATTTTTTATAAAAAATCAGATGAAAGAAATGAATGAGGGAGGGTGATATTTATAGTGGCCGAAGGGTTGCGTTTAGGGCCGAATGGGCGCAACCAGCCGAAGGGATGCGACTGTCCGAGCCAAACGGGTGCTAGTGGCCAAACCGGCGCGAGTGGAGTTGGCCGAGATGGAGCTGGGCCGCACAAGCTGGAGGTGTCCAAGCTGGAGCTGGGTCGCGCGAGCTGGATATGGGCCAAGAAAAAGCGCTGGGGCCGAGCCTTAATAAAAATTTATCCCAAAATATTAGGCCCGAGACATTCGACCCAACGGCCCGTGCCGAGCTGAGCCGGCCGGTGGCAGCGGCGACGCGTGCGCGTGTGGTTCTCCTCTCTCACTTCCATCATGTATAGTGTCCCTTTGCTACTCACTTGTAAACCTTACATGAGTAAGCTACTTATATAACAGCTGATAAAAGTTTTCCCAAGCAATGTGAGACAAATTAACTTTTGTCAATTTGTTGACTTTTAGTGTTTTCAAGTTGCACACTCTGACCTCACGTGTCTTATTCAATATAACTCCAAATTTAGTATTTTAATATTCAAAGCTATAGTCCAAACTATAGCATATTCAATGCAACCATAATCCGACGATTCCGGGCAACAACCTTGCTAGAAAATTCACTGGAAAAGTGACAAAAGTCACGTCCATTATTTGAGTTCCAACAGTAATCACTGACATATAATGCTTGATGTAAACAGGTGATGTCATCATAGGACTTCGTTTAAACTCATTTGCGTTTGGAAACCACTGCTGCAGCGGTCGAGACGCTGATAAATGCGATAAAATGATACTAACAACGAACATAGCCAAAATTTCTATGTGCTAATGATTATATGTAGTAGATGTTTATATTTAATGTAATTAGGTATTTAAATGTTTCTGTCCGTGTGGTTTCATCAAACGCTTGAGACGTTTATATAGAGAACGAGTGCACATATATATTACACTTATCATTCTTATATTTGTAAGGTCGTTGGTATAAATATAAGTATAAATATGATAGCGGTAATACATGAAAGTTTGGAGAACACCACACATGTTTGACAAATAACAAAAACTTTGTTATTTACTTCTCGAAATATTTACAAGCAATTTTTCATACACTTGTAATGTAAGTTACTCTACTGATACACTTACACGATTCTGACATTTCCCTTTATCCTCTTGTTCACTCCCCAGAAGACTCACAACCTTTCAAGGAAAAACAAAACCTAAACCAAAATCCCAACAAAAATGACTAAAAGTGTTCATCTTTATTACACACCTTTTAGACACTTATCACGTCCTAACAGACACGTCAGTTTTATTCCTTTATCCCTTGTTCTTCCCAGACGTCTCTCACAAACTCTCTTGAACATATTTTAGAAAAACCATAACCCAATTAAGAAAGGCTAAAAGTGTTAATATTTATTGCACAATTTAAGCCTCCTTATATACACGCCCAAAATCTAGAAATCCCCTTTCCTTTTCTTTGTTATTCTCATAACTGATGTTTGCTTTTATACTGCTTCTCACAACTTTCATTTTCTCCATTGGAAAACTTATTCCTCTTCCAAGTAATTCCTTTTCCTTAATCTTCTACATCTTTTCTGCATTTTAAGATTCACGTCTCTTGAGTTCCTGCTCAATCTTTCTGTGTTACGTCCTGAGCATCTGCAAGCTTTCTTGCATCTTCTTCAATCTGTCTGTGACACCACCTGTGAGTCCGCTCAGGTTTCCAACACTCAAATAAGAGCTTGATATGTTTGTGCAACATCTTGAGGTCCGCTGATGTTTCCTGCATCTTCAATCTTGATCTGGCTGTGACATGTTATGAGCATCTGCTCAGGTTTCTAGTCTTGTGCTTCTGCTCAGGCTTTCTGAAATTCCTCTTGATATATGTGCAACATCCCCACGTTTCCCGAATATCCTTTTGATCTGCTTGTGCAATGTCATGTGAGTCTGTTCAGGAGTTCTTCCATCTGTCTGTACAGCATCATGTGAGTCTGTCTGTGCAGCATCATGTAAGTATGCTCAGGTTTCATGCTTCTTCAATCTCCCCCTTTTTGACTGGATTTGATAATCAAGCACTCATTGCGTTTTGTACTTGTCTCAACACTAACAAACTAGAAACATCTACACACACATATCCAACAGATAGTTGTGAACGAAAACAACTATCACAAAAAGCATAAGTAACCTGAAAAATAGCAACAAACAAGTCTGCTTAGATCTGTCACCACAAGTATGAGTAACCTAACAAATCAACAAACAAGCATGCATGCTTAGATTAGTCACCACAAGTATAAGTAACCTAACAGATCAACAAACAAGTATGTTCCCCCTGAATTTTACGCATGTTTTCTCCCCCTGGTTGATTGCACAACTCAGTCAAAAATATCAGACATGGAAACAGAGCACTCGAAACAGAAGACTTACCTGCATCACGAATGTGTGACAATACCTAGATCGTTTGGTGGTCAATCTGTTGATATCACAGAAGTGTACTGTTTTTCTGAAGATTGCCAGCATTGTGATAGATGAAAACTCGAACATGTTTTCCCCCGGAGTTCAATGCTACATGACTCAACTGTTGCAGCATACTGTGCATAACAATCCCTTCTGCTTAGTACGATGTGAAGCCATCAGATAAGTCCAAGCTTGATTCTTTCATTAACAAGTACATCCTTTGGTGATATAGTCTACAGCTCGCTCATTGGCAGTACCCACGTGCCCAAATAGGTGAATTAAGACAACTGGTAAACCACATCAGGTCATGTCGCCAATGGTAACAACCCTAAGAGTCTGAACATGATACCCTTCCTAATATAGATCATCCTTCATATACTTAATGAATTGACTGTGCAGAAGCAGAGAGCAATGACAGAGAATGTGCCTGTCTTGGAGAAAATCATGACATATTACCAACAATGCATAACAGATCAACCAAGAATCACTGATTTAAACCACAGAGAGAACTCAGCAAATATACTTACATCCACTTGTACAGAAAAACACATCAAAGAAGACAAAGTATGGGGATCACAGTAAAGCACACACCTTAAAATATTAGTTTATATCTTTCAGATATCCACCAAAATAGGCACCACTCATTGAATTTTTCTAGAGAATAACACAAACCTGAGATTCAAACAGGGGAATAAGTGTAGAGTTATTTGAATGGCTAGTCTTTCACACCGGCATGCCTTCATCTGATGTGATGTTGATTCTTCAACCTTCTATGTACACACATAGCAGCTGAAATTTCCTTTGGACAAGTGCACAATATGATAGAAATATGAACTTGTACCATCACTTGACCTCTCAAGTACAAGTTCATAGTGCATATTCTTTATGTAGCTTTTTCGTCTTTTTTGTCCTCAACTCTTTGACCTAGTCTATGATGCGCACAATTGTACTGGGACACACCAGACGGCATGAAAGGCAGCTATTTTCCATTCATTATACACCACTAGTACAAGTTGGTACTTTTCGTGTTTGGCCTCACATCTGTACTTACTTCTGTCATGAGTGCCACCTATCAGAATGTTCACAAATTTAGTGAACTCATATGGTTTAGTAACGATATCAGCCAATTGAAACTCAATACTTATGTGATCCACCACAACTAATTTCTCCTTGACATGATCAGTGATACAATGGTGTCTCATAACTATAGGCCTTGTTCTGGAATACTGTACATGATTCTTGGAGATGTTGATTGCACTTTGGCTGTCACATTTCACACACATGGTGTCAGACACAAATTCAGAATCACTGCTCATCTGTTTTATCCACAAGCATTGAATGCAATAGCTTATGAGATTACTATAGTCAGTCTTAGCAGTAAATGAACACACCATGTTCTAATTATGGTTCAACAATACAGTGTGATTGTTAACCATGATAGATCATCTTCGACTCATGTTTCTTTGGTTGTTCAGGCTCCTGATAATGCACTTTAGTGTCAAGTGATGCCATAACTTGGGTTACACTTGACATCTAACACACACACCGCTACTCAGACTGATGTCAGGTTGACTTGCTATGAGATATAACAGACGACCAATTATCCATCTGCACAGTTGTTGGTCTGTGTTGCCACTTGGTTCATCTTGTGATAGCTTGCACGATGTCCTCATAAGTGTTTTGGAGATTTTGCATAAGTCCATTCCCAATCTTGACACGAGGTTCTTTGCATAGTTGTTCTGTCTCAAAAGTATTCCTTGTTCCTTCTGTTGTACCCGCACAACAAGAAAATAGGTTAGTTCACCACATATGGTAAAAAATTTTGTTTCATCCATCTGAGACAATCATCAATAAGATTTTAGTTTCTGGCATTAAACACAATATTATCCATGTATGTCTAAACTTTTTTTTTTCTTGTAGATGAACAGTGTTTCGTCTAAGATTCCTTGAAAGTAGCCTTGTTCCAGGAACCAAGTGGTCAATCTTTGGTACCATGCCCTTTGAGCTTGCTTCAACACCTTCTTCAGCTTGTACGCATGTTGTGAAAATTATGGATCCTTAACTCATGTATGTTGTCCACAGTTATCTCATCATGAACACTTGCACTAGTTACATCCACTCTAATCATTTTGAGACCCAACAGATATTTGATCACCAGCTGAAGCCGAGTGAACTCACGTCTGGAAATAGGGGAATACATTTCATCAAGGTCCACTTCTTCTACCTATGAAGGTCTCTGAGCAGCCATCATCGTCTTGTTTCTTACCACATGACCATTCTCATCAAATTTATCCTTAGCGACCCACTTGGTACCCATAACATTAACCTCAGTTGGTCTTGGTGTTAGCACTCACACTCTACTTCTCTTAAACAGCTTCAACTCTTCTTCCATGAACCCAATGCAACACTTTTTAGCTAAGGCTTCCTTGTAGGTATTGAGTTCCACCATCTGATGCACATCATGTGTATCCCACCATTTCTTTGAAGTTTATGTGGTTCTTCCCTGGGATCTGTATCACATCTTGCACAAACTAATTCTGATGAGTACATGTGTTGTTCACTGTATCAGGTTCTTCATCAAGATTATCTTCACTGTTATGTGCATCTTCCTGAACCTTTTCTTGGGTGGGTACTACTAGCTCTACAAAGATGATTCCTTCTGAGAGGCTTGTAGCATCTTCAAACACAACATTGATTGTCTCTATCTCTGTATTAGTCCTCTTGTTACACAACATACATGTTTTATTCACCTTTGAGTACACATTTAGCTTCTTTCCTCTCAATAACTTGTACGGCGTGGCTTTATCTTTTTCTCCTATCATCTTGTTATGTTGTAGAGTTTTTTGTATAGTTCTTGGTGTAGAGAGTTGCTATGAAATACCATGAACATTGACACACCTGTTAGGATATTTGTTTCGAAAATCACGTCCCCAATCTTCATTTTTCAACTTAGGAAGCTGCACTTTTACTTGCCTATTGTTAAAGGACGATCTACAGACAAGGTTTTTTTCCACTTCCAACTTGGGTATCCACCTCAATAGCTCTTGATTTGCTACTCTGATAAGTGTCATCAAACTCATGTCCTCAGATTTCTTGTGCCACTGTACCAGCTAGTTGGTGAGTGTCGCTATGAAACATTTTCCATAATGATACCTCATATACCAGATCTTCCCTGATTTCACTCCTTTGAACTTAACCTCACCTATCTTGTACACTGCTTGAGAATCATCTCTTGTGAACATAACAACCATTCCTTCATCACACACCATATTGATTCTTTTGGCATTTGCCTTGAGTTCTTCAACATAATGTACATCCTGCATACTGGGATTTTTATCATCACTTGTGACATTTTTTCATTTGTATTGCCTTTGGGACAGTCACTGTCGGAACACAATACAATGTCTTGTAATAAGCCTAATGAATCTTCATAAGTATAAGCTTAATTTCAACAGCTGAACTCTTTTTTGAACCATGCTTTGTCTTGATATCTTCTGCCACTTTGATATTTTTGCTAATGTATTATCTGAGGAATTCTAGTGTTCCACCATAAGCGTTGAATCTTGAAGTGGCAACACGTTTCACATTTATGACCCTCAACATGGTTTTCATTGTCATTCTGATATTTCTCCCATAGCTCCCTTTCATCTTTAACTAGGACTTGTCTTTTTAAACTTTTTCCTTGATGCATTGGTACATTTTCAGAAACATGTTGTTTCGCAGCCTCAGGTTCACAACTTATAGATGCTTTCACGATTGTTATTGAGTCTATATTGATTCCCTGGTGACCAAAACCACAGTTGCCAATGTTGGTTCCATCTGTTGTGAACAACTTATCACAATCCTTGTTTGTGTGCGGTGATACAGGAGTATGGTCCTTGATTTGAAATAGACTCCCACACAAAGTCTTGTAGTTATCAAACATCACTAGCTTCAGCTCTCCTTTTGTGTTAGAGTTGGTGATTTTTTCAGTGGTTGCTCCACATGCTACATGATTTTACACACTGATTTCTTCTGAGTCCAAAACAGCGCACACACCATCCTTTCTCACAAAGGATTTCTCTTTCATTTTTTGTTTGGTTTTGCTGTGGCCTTCACTAGTGCCTTCAGATCTGTTGTTGGTAGGTACTACACGTCCTTTTCCATAATCATGGTTCTTTAAATACTTATTGATAATCTGATCAACCACATCTTGTTTGATCTTGATGTAACCTTCACCTCTACCTTCATATCTGCTGCTGGTAGGTATCTCATATCCTTGCCCACGATTATGGTCTTTTAAATACTTTCTGTTAATGAGATCAGCCACATCTTGTCCTGGTTTGAATGTGATGTTTTGCTTAGATATTGTGCACACGATTATTTTCTTGTTAATCTTCTCTTGTCTGATCCCCAACTCACGTTCTCGCTTCATTTTCACCACTTGATTGCACTTCATCTTATATGGATTCTCTGCTACTTGAATTGCTGATTTTTGTGACTAGAACTGGTTGGGTAGATAGCATATAAGCTGATTTACCAGTTTCTTGTCCTTGTAACGTTTCCCAAGGATCTCGGATGTAACAGCAATGGATAGAAATTTTTGGCTGAAATCTGCAACACTTTCTTGTTTACCCATCTTGAGTCTCTCAAATTCCAATTTGAGCAAGTAAATTTGAGTTCTTCTGATGCATTTTTGTACATGTTTTTCCAAACAGTCGTAGTTGTTAGGACCCATCACCAGATCTCTTAATGAAGGGATGTATTGAGTGTCCTCCATACCTACTCATAGGATCTTCACCTGTTTGTGAAAGAATTAACGTCTTTCCTCAGATGCCCGCTCTGATACCAATTGAAAGTTTGGAGAACACCACACACGTTTGACAAATAACAAGAACTTTGTTATTTACTTCTCAAAATCTTTACAATCAATTTCTTTATACACTTGTAATGTAAGTTACCCTATTGATACACTTACACGATTCTGACATTTCCCTTTATCCCCTGTTCACTCCCCAAACTACTCATAACCTCTCAAGGACAGATAAAACCTAAACCCAAATCCCAACAAAAGTGACTAAAAGTGTTAATCTTACACATCTTTTAGACACTTTTTACGTCCTAACATACACCTCGTTTTTATTCCTTTATCATATGTTCTTCCCAGACGCTTTATACAGACTCTCTTGAACAACTTTTAGAAAACCTTAACCCAATGAAGAACGGCTAAAAGTATTGATCTTTATTACACACTTTTAGCCTCCTTATATACACGCCCAAAACCTAGCAATCCCCTTTCCTTTTCTTTGCTATTCCCATAACTGATGTTTCCTTTTCTGCTGCTTCTCACAGCTTCCATTTTCTCCATAGGAAAACTTATTCATTTCCAAGTAATTCGTTTTCCTTAATCTTCCACATCTCTTCTGCATTTTAAGATTCACGTCGATTGAGTTCCCCCTCAATCTTTATGTGTTACGTGCTGAGCATCTGCCAGCTTTCTTGCATCTTCTTCAATCTGTCTGTGACACCTCTTGTGAGTATGCTCAGGTTTCCAACACTCAAATAAGAGCTTGATATGTTTGTAAAACATCTTGAGGTCTGCTCATGTTTCCTACATCTTCAATATTGATATGTCTGTGACACGTTATGAGCATCTGCTCAGGTTTTCAGTCTTGTGCTTCTGCTTAGGCTTTCTGCATTTCCACTTGATATATGTTGAACATCATCAGGTTTTTTGAATATCCACTTGATCTGCTTGTGTAACGTCCTGTGAGTCTGTTCGGGAGTTTTTGCATCTGTCTGTACAGCATCCCGTGAGTATGTCTGTGCAGCTTGATATGTCTGTGCAGCATCATGTTTCCTGCTTCTTCAATACATATATGTTATTTTTGGAAATAATAT
>OVBE01012129.1:0-13636 GCA_900406425.1 Iberis pinnata
CCCTTCTATCCTACAAACGATTAGTAAGGGGATTGGTAACGAAATTCTCTCTTATCAGCAGCATAAGCAGAAAATGATATTAGTTTATATTTCTTAGCATAAACTTTTTAATATAGACAAGTCTTTCAAAATATATGAAAGCAGCAACTAATTCACACAATTGAGAAGTCAACTCATCAATCAAAGGTCATAAACAATAACTAATCTCGATTTCACTATAGAAAAAGAATCATTCACCAGTAAAAGATGACACTAAGATGTACATATCAAAAGAAAAGAGCAAGAAGAATTGACCATTGCAGCTAAACCAATGCCAAAGCCAACAAAAAGTATTTTAGTTTCCTCAACCTAATATCCACAACTTCACATTAATGAAAATTAAGAGAAACTAAAATTGATAATCACCACTGCATAAAGATAACAAAGAAAAAAAAACCATTTCTATGTAGTTTGTTCTTTCACTGAAAGTTAGGGTCCGCAGTCTCTTAACACAATTTCAAGAGCTTCTTTGTTCATTTTGTGTCCTGCATATATTCAGTTACAAGATTCAGCAAGCAAAAATAACAGTAATGAGAGAAACAATGTTAAAATGAGATCTGACCAATAAACACTAATTTGTTTGTTGGGCTCTCTTCCTCGCTCTATTCTCGAGCTGACACAATCACAGAGTGGAGTTGACCATTATATCTATAACGACCTGCACTTTAACACACTGTCTTAGATCCCTTTCTTATCTTTACCAAGTCCTTTTCCTTTTTCCCAACCCTAAAAATTACCAATTCCACCAATTATGTCTTTACAAATTGACTACGTTAGATCGTTTGAGAAAATTTACTCACCATCGATTTTAGTAGCTGGAAAGCAAAAAATTTCTCTTCTATAGCCATCGATTGATTTGCAGTTTCCCTCTTAAATGATTTGGAGAAGATGAAGCAACGATCTATTCTAGTTAGATGGAAGAAGAAGGGAAGAGGAGGAGAATATGGGAAGATTCAATCTCTTCGCCATGCGTCGAAGAGGAGAATATGTCTCAAATCCAAAAAAGTTAACTTTTAGAAGATAAGAAATGAAAAGAAATATTAACCATTAAAGAAATATTGGTTAAGTGAGACGAAAATTAGAGGGAAATAGAGAAAATTTCGCTAAGTGTTGGCGGTTTATGACACCACCTTAGGAAATTATATAACAACGTTATATTTGCGCTATGAACAGGTTTTAAAAATTGTGCATCATATATAATAGCATTTCAGAAATTTGCGCTATCATGGAGTGCTATCAATGTAGGGTTTTCTTGTAGTGACCCTTCCTAAATGAACTAAATTACCTATTACACATATGGGGACAATGTGTATCTCTCCAAAATTGACATTGCACAATGTTTTACATATTCTTTCATTTCATTTCAATTTAATGAATATTAGTACTTTGTTAAAACATGAAAATTGTTCAGCTCACTTTTTTTGTACACAATGGTATTCGGGATCATTCTCTAGACTTGATCATGACTGGAAATAGTGAACTAATCATCAATTTATACATTCTTCATGTTCATCTTTCAGTGTTTTCAGTTCAGTAGATCCTTGACAAATGATGGTCAGCTATGACATCAATGCCTAGGTCACCCATCTATTGCCAAGTTATAAAATTTATCTGGTACTTTACATATACCATATTCTAGTGTTGCATCAAATAGTTATTGTGATGTATGTCCTTTAGTAAAGCAAAAGAGATTGACTTTTCGTTTTCAAAATAATAAAATAGACCATGCTTTTGATATTCTTCACTTACTTTGATATTTGAGGACCTTTTTTAATTGAATTTGTTAATGGATATTGATATTTTTTTAAACCATATTTGATGACTATAGTCACATTACTTGGGTTTTGCTGATGCATCAAAAGAGTAATGTTTTAAAATCATTAAAGATTTTTGAAATCAAATACAAATATGATGGCACAGACGTTATAAAACACGTTTAATGTCTAATGGATTTTATGCAACAAGAAGATATTAATTTCAATGAAACCTTATCTCCAGTGGCTAAACTCGCAAGTGGAAAGATGATGTTGGGTTTAGCGGCTCGTGAAGACTGGGAATTATTACAAATGGGTGTTTCTAATACATTTTTGTATAATAATTTGGATGAAGAGATTTACATGAGTTTACCACATAGTTAAACTCCAGCTTATGGTTCACTACCACCCAATCATGTGTGTCTGCTCCGTAAGTACTTATATGGGTTGAAATAGGCTTCAAGCTAATGGAATCAGAATTTCACATCTATCTTACTTGACTATGGCTTTGTTCAATCCAAGTCTGATACTACTATGTTTGTCAAGGCATCAGGTACAAGCTACATAGCTTTAATTGTATATGTTGATGATATAGCCATTACTAGTAATGATTCACTTGCGTTCGCTAAGTTGAAGAGTATCTTAGCTACTACCTTTAAGATCAGAGACTTGGATTCCTTACGATTTTTTCTTGGTCTTGAAATTGCTCGTCCTGCCAAGGGCGTCTCTGTTTGCCAACGTAAGTGTGGGAACCAAAATTCACACTGTCGGTTTCCGCTAGTTACGAAAAATCAAGCGTACTCTAATTTTCCAGAGATCCCAGATTTATATGAGTCAAAACGCGGAAAGATCAGAACACGAAAATAAAGGACAAAATACGAGATTGAAAATACGAAAAGAGAGAAAGGGGTGTCTTATTCCGAATTCGTATGAACGTTTCAAAAAGTGGTAAGCCTTAGCTCCGTGAACTGTCAACAAGTTTCGTAACACGAAAAACCTAAGACTAATGACCTAGTTGAGTCGCAGCTCGCTAATAAAATTGAAAAATAACCCTAATGCTCTAATTTTTCTGGTGCGGAAAGTTCAATGTGTCCCAACTCTTCCTCCTCATCCATCTTATATAGAATCCTTGGTTTGTCCATTTTTTTTTCGGCCTCCGACTCTTTTGCGGAAACTTTTCGTTTCTTTTGCGGAAACGTTCTTTTTCTGAATTCGTTCCATTTCTCTGTGGCTTGCGGAACAAGTTGTGGCCGTCATCGCACTTGGGCCGAATTCTCACATAGAATTGAAAGTGGGCCGTTTGTCGCATATTAGGCGGTTTTACGATTCCTATCGGAGAATCGGTCTTTCATATGACAATGCGATACATATTTCGCGACATGTTAGTCGTTACCGTTTCGTATGATTAAGTGGCAAAAACATGTTCTTACGACTATTCCGGAGAATGATACTTTTAATAGTACAGTCGAGATAATCATCGGCATTTAGGTACGTCATTGTTTCATACGATTAAAACTTATACGAAATAATTTCATGATTCTTCCGCAAATCATAAAAAATAATCGTATAGCTAAAGTAACTTTGGTGTTTAAGATAATTGTTACCGTTTACACGATTATTTCATAATTTATACGAAATGAATATGATTTTTGTTGCAAAAATTCAACGGAAACTCGAAACGAAAGATCGGAGATTTGTGATGAAGTTATCTCACGAGCTGAATCTTGCGAGCTGGATCTGGCGAGCTGGATCCGACGAGCTGGATCCAACGAGATGGATATGACAAGCTGGATTTGTCCGATTCAGCTCACCAATTGGATAGCTGAATTTGTCCGATTCAGCTCACCAGCAGGCCAACTGAATTTGTTCGATTCAACATGCTAGTTGGTGAGTTGAATTTTTCCGATTCAGCTCGCCAACTGGAGAGCTGAAAGTCTGTTGTCCAGCGTATGTGTTTTCATTTTTCCATAGACAGTATTTAGAGTTAACGTATTCGTCCGAAGACTTCGATTTACTTGTCGGTGTTGTTCCGATATCATCCGTCAATATCTTTCATATATCTCGGACATTGACTTCGGGTATGCTAGCTTTGATTCCATCAAGGGACATGCGTGGATTATCTCGCCTCGTTAAAACCTTAGTGATAGGAAAACCCGGTGGGAAAAACCTTCTCGATTAAGGACAAAAGAGTATAGAGATAATCGCTTAATGCTATTGAACGATCGTTGTCCGATTCTTCCAAAACATATCCATAGAGATCTTTCAGAAGTATCACAGCTTGGTTAGAATGATCGGGAAGATACGACTATTGCGGTTTGAGGTTCTAATCGTGTGAATAATATTTTAATGGCTATTTTTAGACATCGATTTCGTCGTGACCATTTTTGACAGCAGTAAGTAACACTGGATTTTCTAAAGGATTCATGAGTCATAGGTTGCAAACCCAGTTAATTTCCAATGGATTCATATAGCAAGCTTATTAGGGATACATGCAACCCTCTTCCTTCACTTACACCACATCGTGAGGTCATTGGTCACTTACTCTATCTCACCATTACTAGGCCACATATCACTTTTGCAGTTCATCGCTTAAGTCAATATCTTCAGGCCCCTACGGATGTTTATATGACTGCAGTTCACATGATTTTGAGGTATTTGAAGAAGAATTCTAGCCAAGGGGTTTTCTATTATGTTGATTCTCTTGTTTGCTTGAATGCTTTTTATGATGTTAACTAGGCTTCATGCCCTGATACACGTCGGTCAACGACTGGTCTGTGTTTATCTTGGAACATCTCTGAAATGTTGGAAGTCTCAGAAGCATAATGTTGTTGGTGAAAATAGTTTGAGGCTGAGTATCATAGTATGGGTGATGTTACTCGGGAAATTCTTTGGTTACACAAGTTGTTATTTGGTTTTCATGAGACATTTCAAACTGTTACCAAATTTTTTAATGATAATAAAATCTCTAATCTACATTGGTACAAACCTATTTTTTCATGAACAGACAAAACATAAGGAAATTGACTGCCATACTATTCGGGATCAGATTCATAATGGGACGATAAAGGCTTTACATTTTACAAGTGACAATCAATTGGCAGATATTTTAACAAAGTCTTTACATTATGGTACATTTCATTCCTTGATGGCTCGAATGTCTCTCCCAAACCTTTTCCCTCATTCACCAGCTTCTGGTTGAAATGTTTTCAGGGGTGTATCACGAGTATTTTATTCATGTATATTGTACAAGTCATGTTGACCATTTAGGCATATGATAGCTAATACTACAAACAAGCTTATGATAGCATAAGTAAACATTTTTTATATAGTAGAACAAGTGTGTGTACAAAAAGGTTAATGAGAAATATAACAAACTTTTGTTTGCTCTTTTGATCTTGATCTCGAGCGCTTCTCTCTTCATCTTTTGTGTTCGTCATCTTTGATAGAACTCATCGCATCAAGGGACATTTAAGTTTCTCATTAGTCGTAACACTTTGGAGTGTAATACTATATAGGGCAATACATCGTTTATTATGCCTTATGTTCTTATATTGATATATACTTTCATAGTTGGTATATTATTCAACTTACATTTTGATAGGTGATGAAATGTCAAGTTGAATTAGCCATGTTATATCTTACCCGTTTGCTCTTTTCTTGGCTGCTTTTTGGAAGTTTACTAGGCTAAGACTTTTCCTCATACCAAAGAACTAGTCAAGTCGTAAGATAAAGCTTTGTACTCAGGGACAAGTACGACGGCTGAAAAATGCTGAAGACACAATGACCACTATGGAGTTCTTCCAAGATCTTGAAACAAAAAATACCACATATATTTTTGGTCATCATTTGTTGTTCACTCTGTTAATTTGATGGAAGTTGGCTTGACATTGCAAAACTCCCAAATTTGAAGACGATCATCAAAAAGTTTAAAAGTTTCAGAACCTTTGTTTATGCTAACCATAAGACTTTATAAATAATAAGGAAGTTCTTAAGAAATAAAGACATTGTGAGACAAGAGGCTACTAGATCTGCCTTATGCTTTTTAACTTTGTAAAGCTTGATGTAAAAAAAGAGTCCATGTTTGTTAGTGCTTATTAGTAAAAATGAAAATAGACAAGTTATCCTAAAAGAGAAGATGCATATAACGGGATGACAAGTTTACAGTTTTAAAATGAAATGACGATATGTTTGAAGGTTTTTGGGCATTTGGTAAGGATACCTCGATTGGTTGACGAGGCCAAGAAGCCTACAATGGAATACTTTCATGGAAACTTAATGCAAGCAAAGAAAGACATATTGCCCTCTCGGCGGCCAAGTTGCCGGAGTTGAAACGTGATAGGTTAAGAATTTAATCTTAAAACTAATACTGCATAGAACATATCAATGTAGTAAAGCAAATGGTCGAATCCACAAAGACCAGAAAGCACACGATTCAGTTTAATCTCAAATCAAGCTAAGATAGAATAATTAAGTTATTTGTAGCCAATCAAAATGATAAAATAGAAACGGTTGTAAGCGATAATATAAAAACATCAGGCATTAGGGAAAACCACATGTAATCAAGTTTAAAAGCCAAAATTAACATACATGATTTTCATTGAAAATAGTTCTTAACATGAAAGACACAAATAGAATAATCTCCTCTCAGAGTATTAAAACTATGCTCAAATTATCAGAAACAAACTCTCGTCGTATCTAACTAATATGATCATGCATTAATGTCCATATTCAATTGTTCATAAGCATTTAAGAGAATACTCTCGCAAGAAGAAACACTTATTCATCTAGACTAGGTCAGATATCTAAATCAAATATCTTTGTATTTATCAACCTATTATCACGAACTAAGTGATCATGCTAATTCAGATATTAAGAACAAATTTAGACTAAGAACCTAACAAATTCAATCCTATATGAATAATCATAACATTCAAACTTGGTTTCCCTAGGAAACCCTAAAACCTAACTAGTGAACTACTCATATATTGCAAAGGATGAACAAAACAATATCAAAGAAGAAGACATGATAAATAGAATAGATATATGAAAATGATTCATAATTTCTTCTCCAAAATACAAAGTTCACAAACCCACAACGGTGGTGTAGATAATACCTCACCGCCTTACCCAATGTAATCATTGTCGTCGTTGCACTTGATATTGAAGCTTCAGAGAAGAGGGTCGCCGATCGGATCTATAGATAAAAGAGATAGCCATCGGGACTCCGCCACTCCTCCGCTGGACTCTCACCGGATCCCCCGAGTCTCGAGGAAAAGGATGTGATAAGAAGAAGGAGATGAAGGGATCTCTTCTTATCTTTAGTGTCGAAAATCTAGGATCTCATATGAGAAGGAGATAGAAGAGAGCAAGAGATGCAAAGAGAGAGAACAGACATCTCATATGAGAAGGAGATAGAAGAGAGTAAGCCGTTCGAAGCCAACGAGGCACCGCCACCTTTTATCGCCGGAAAGTGCAGCTAGAGCGGCTGGAGGAACGACCGGTAGAGGCAGGCATACAAGGGGCCCACTGGAAAGGGTAAATGAAAAAGCAGCGGCATGCATGAGACACCGCAATCTCATCGGGAAATAGGCGCATGCTAACCCCCATGCCAAGCAAACTTCGCCAACCTCGTGATCTTCATTGCCGAGAACATGCAGCCACAGCTGGAAAGGAATAAAAACTGAGATCTCTGGAACGACCATTGATCAGAGAAAGGAAGACCAAGTATGAAAAAGTAGAAACTAAAAGAAGGAGACACATGTATACAACTTGCTAGCACCAACAGATTGCTGGCCACTAGCAGGAAAGCAGAGGTGGCGAGAAAGGGACGACAAAACAAGGAGAGAGAGAGAAGTGGAATTATTGATCTTGTGGGCTAAGTAACAAGCTTGACTTGTTTTAATGGAAATAGAAAGAACCAATAGTCTTATTGTTTATTCTGGCACACATAGAGACTGAAATAATATCATGTTTATCCAAAGACATGTTCCTTGGGATTTTTTTTCTTTTTGCATTTGACTGAAGAAACTCAATCTTTGTATTCTCCGCATTTTTCTGTGGGCATTTCTTCCATATAAAATCCTTCACTCAACTACGTGGGTATAGTCCAAGTAGTATTAAGTAAGTTTTAGAGTAACATAATTATTAGAGAAAATATCTCAAATACCGTAGAAAGGTTCCATAATAACTAGCATACCATACATCTTTCAAAACTTACTAGAGTTCCTTCGAAACCCTTGTAAATTACGATTCACTCCCTTGCTTAGTTTTCTCTTAATTTGATTAATTTATAATAAACAAATCCACGTCACTCAACTGTATTCCATATCATTAAACCGTATTCCACGTCAATAAAACATACATTATACATATAAAATTTCTTAGTCGCTCAACTAATTCACTCTAACCCATTCGCAAAAAACTGTTTAGTGACCTAGTTATCGCGCTTGTCGTCTTCTCCGAAATCGTCATCGTCTAAATCTTAATGTGAACCCTCCTCGAAATTTCTGGTAAGTTGTGATTGATTCTCTTTGATATATGTTGCGAATGAGTTTGATTCTGTTGTGGATGAGTTTGATTTATGCTGTGGCTGAGTTTCATTTCTGTTAAGACCGTGTTTGATTTATGTTGCGATTGAATTTGATTATATTGCAGACCGGTTTTGTTGTTGTTGTGTCTGAGATTCATTATACATATAAATATAAAAATCTTCTTAAATAAAAGCAACAGTTTAGTTTCCCTACTTTTAACCCTGGTCGTCTTCTCCGAAATCGTCTTCGTCNTATGTTAAAAGGCATCAGATGTTAAAATGCCTGAGTTATTCTTACCTAGGAAAAATAGAAAGGGCTTAGTTATTCTTACCTCGGAAACATAGAAAGGGTTGAGTTATTCTTACCTCCGAAACATCGAAAGGGCTGAGTTATTCTTACCTCAGAAACATAATAAAGGCTGAGTTATTCTCACCTCTGTAATGTAACAAGGGCTGAGTTATTATGACCTTTGTAACGTAACAAGGGCTTGGTATTTGTCTTTTTTTTGGCCAAGGTGTTTTATCGAAGATAAGCGATATATTACAGCGCCGGTTACAACGAAAAGAGAAAAAAACAAATGAGGCGGGTAAGTTAAGAATTACCAAATTTAAAACGAAATTTACGGTTGAATTTTCTTACTTAAAGACTGAGTTTTCTTATTGCTATACAACTGAGTTATTTTCGTGATTAGCTGTTTCTTGAGTGATTAGGTTAATTTCGGATATACTTGCTTTTCTAACAAGAAAGTAACTACGAAACCTCAACGAAAACTCTTGTTCAATTTTAATATTTTTGACAAAAAAAAATCTTGTTCAACAAAATAATTACAGGGTTGAAAATAGTTATTGTATTTATCATCCCATTGCATACTTTATAGTCCAGCTTCTTGCATTTGCTTTGTACTAAGACCTATCCCTCCTGTACATGTCACTAATCTCTGCCACCAAAAGATCTTAAAGATTGGGATTAGCCAACAACGCAACAATGGAGCCCATAACCTAATCAATCAAGAAACATTGATCAATTAGTATAGAAACATTGACTAATTACGCTGATACCCACATAATAAGAAAGTTTTCATACATGGGACATGGTAAAGCCAGGAGACCATCAGGTGACTCTCAACATATCCATGTCGATGGCGCCATTGCTGTTGATGTTTGGATGGTACACCATAGTCTTGAAAGACACCTACACATAACAAGCAATCGTGCACATGAGCAAGCAAGAGGATCACTTAATTTGCGTAAAACAAGAAACGAACCCTTGGTGGTAGCATCAGATAGTGATGAGGGAAGCATATGGTGATTGAGAAGAGTCCGCATTCATACGGAGTACCAACTGCTCCTATTATGAATCCTTCCCAGTGGAAGATGTCGTCTCCCACTGGACCTATAAGAGATGAAATTTCGGGGTTGTGTATCTGTTAGGCTATAAATGTATTTAAGAACATGATAGAATAACCGACTGAGAAGTGTGAAGGAGGATTACGCAACATTTTTAACTCATAGTGAATCCTTACAAGCGCCATCTGCAATAGAGAGGTTGTGAATCCGAGACTAAATAAAACGAGAAACAGAAAAGTATATAAAGAGACCCGGAGGGAGAGTGAAACATCGCGGTCTTTTCGAGGAGTCACGAATTTAAATTTACACACATAACAAATAGGTCATTCTGCCGTTAGGGTTATATAGGGCTGAGTTATTCGTACCTCTGAAACATCGAAAGGGCTGAGTTATTCTGACCTCTGTAACGTAACAAGGGCTTGGTATTTGTCTTTTCAAAATTATATTAGAAACGAAAGCCCATGGGCTTAATGTTTATATAACCCTACATATTTTTCATTTTTCCAGTGATCTCGCGTCTAATATTCTCAATAGATTTCCTTTCGAATTCATATTTTTTGGCTATGATGGCAGACAAGTATACGATCATTAGTACTAGAGCGTCGGCTCGTATTCTCATTCACTAAAATATGAATCACACAATATATGTATATATATTAAATTCATTTTTGAACTAGGTAAAAACTATTTTTAGGACTGTAAATGAAAAGAACATAAGATAAATGTAATCATCTTGCTATATAATTGAGGTATTTCTGTACAACCAATTAGTATATAAATTACTAGTAGAACCAATTAGTAAAAACATATTTTGTCAACCAATTAGTAAAATCATATTCTGTCAACCAATTAGTAAAAACATAAAAAATAAAAGAGTTCAACTCTAAATCTAGAGTAAAATTTATAGTTATTCTAAATTTAGAATAATAGCAAAGGTCTTGTCCCGTTTCAGACAAGTTTAAACTTGTGAAAAGAATCAACTTTTAATCCATTTTCTAAGCAGAACTTTCTCCAACCACCTGTAATATAAGCCACAACACTCGGTCTCTTGTATTTCAGAAAAGATTGATGTTTAAGTTTTTTCTCTTGTATACAAAAGATTGATGTTTAAGTGTTTTCTCTTGTATACAAAAGATTGATGTTTTGTCTTTAATTAATGCATTTTTATTTTATAATAATGAGTTGTCCCAAGTGTTATATCCGTTGTTCTACTTCAACAAAGCACCTGAATTCTGATTATTACTTTAAGAGTTTGCATAAAATACTGGAACTATGAATTCTAAATAGCCAGTACGTAATTAAAACACAATGTTGTTCATGTGAAATATCATTGAACCAAACGTTGACCCTAAACGTGAGTTAGACTCGCCGTATGCTGTTCAACGGAATATTGTTTTGGGTATTATGCCCGACCCGAAATATTTTATACCAAATTAAAATAACTTCAACAATTGAAACAAAACTCGTATATATTAAATAAAAAAACAAATATTACCAATTCCATACAATTGAACTTATATTTTATAACATATTCCCGCGCAATGCGTGAGGCATCATCTAGTTAAACATTAATTTTAAAAATAAATACCACACTTTCTATAGTTAATTTCATACGGAGTGGTGTGGCTGAATTCATTACCAACTTCAAGCTTTTGCTCTTGGAGATTTGTCAATTCAGTTTCAATATTGAAATTAGGATCTCCTTGAATCCTTTGCAAAATAGATATCACATAATCTATTCTTGTTTTCCTAACCTCGACTTCATGTCGATCCTCCAAAAATTCTATCTGAATTTTTATCATCTTCATGATGTTTCTGTACTTCCTCCGAATAGACATATGGACAATCTTCGTAGGATCTTCTTCTATGTCTTCGTATTGATCAAACTTCATCCTTGAGTCCATTATAGACAAACTAATTCGAATTTACTTATGGAAAAGTTTTTCGCGTTTATGTTTTAGGTTTTTGATTTTTACAATGAACCTTATATACTATATATAAGGTTAGATCATTAGTTTCGCATCGATATAATTTCTATAGGTGTGTCGTTTCATATCCACCGGTCAAATTCCATGACAATTAATATATTTGAAAAATTGTAAAATGTCGTTTCGATATCCTAACGCACATAAAATATTTTAATCATTAATTAAAATAATAATAATAACATTTATTAAAATTAGTATATTCAATATCATATAAAAGGTATATTCCGTTATTTGAATTTTAGAACGTTTATAATGCTATCGAGATGTATGTATATATGTTGTCTTGCGGTTACTTTAAACCTAACATNATTTGAAAAATTGTAAAATGTCGTTTCGGTATCCTAACGCACATAAAATATTTTAATCATTAATTAAAATAATAATAATAACATTTATTAAAATTAGTATATTCAATATCATATAAAAGGTATATTCCGTTATTTGAATTTTAGAACGTTTATAATGCTATCGAGATGTATGTATATATGTTGTCTTGCGGTTACTTTAAACCTAACATGTAGATTTGGCAACGAGATCTAACTCATATAAAATTGATCATATACAATGTATTCTAAATAACTCATCAAGAGTCTAACTCATGTTTTTATATGAGAAAATTATCAGAATAGTAATTTGTTAGTATAAGGGTTTAGGGTTAACTTCCATTTTTATATTTGTTAGTAAACCATAAACCATAATTCATTGACGAATGTGAATTATATAAAATGTGTTAATAGAGACCTTGTTATCAATCCAAAGTGAATATTAATAAAATGTATGTATCCATTTTATTGAAAGAGAGTTGATAATGCTATCGAGATGTATGTATATATGTTGTCTTACGGTTACTTTAAACCTAACATGTAGATTTGGGAACGAGATCTAACTCATATAAAGTTAATCATATACAATGTATATTCTAAATAACCCATAATGAGTCTAACTCATGTTTTTATATGAGAAAACCATCAGAATAGTAATTTATTAGTATAAGGGTTTAGGGTTAACTTCTCTTTTTATATTTGTTAGTAAACCCTAAACCACAAATCATTGACATATGTGAATTATATAAAATGTGTTAATAGAGACCCTGTTTTCAATACAAAGTGAATATTAATAAAAGGGTTTTCTGCAAAAAAAAACCCTTCAGTCTGATTAAATAGACAAATCAACGCTCCAGGTTATTTCAATGCACGTAAAATCTTCAGCTTAGAGTCAACCCGCAATACAGCCCATCTGTATATCGATGATGTGTCAAATGTTAACGGAACAAACAGTGAGTTAACGGCATGGGCTGTATTGCAGTTTTACCCTCAGCTCACGGTTTGACCTGCATTTAAATAGCTCCCGGTTTGATTTATCTGTTTAATCAGACTCGCAGTTTTTTTTTTTGCATAAAATCCTTAAAAGTAATGCAAAATTTTAACTAAAATTTATTATATATTAATTTAATTTATAGATAAAAGTTTATTATATATTAATGAAAAAATTTTATTTTGAATGAATTTACAAAGATCCAACTTATGATAACACGTTCCCACATATCTGAACTTACAAACGATAATCAAACTAAGTGCTGAATCAAACAGCATATTTAGATTAATATTTGACACGTTATCATTATACGTAGTGGCGGATCCAGAACTCATTTTTATGGGGGAAAATATTTTATACTTAATAAACGACTAAGTTCATATGTAGGATCATTTTTACAATATGTTTTGTAATTATTCATTGATCATATTAAATATAATTAATTTAGTAAAATGATTTCTTTAAAAATAAACTATTTATAAGTATGAATAATAGTTTAAAATAAATAAGTTAGGTTACTTAGAAATTCTTAGATAACATTTGTAGAGAGTTTATTTCATAATTTAGTTTTAACATTTCGATAATACAAAATTTACCGTTTTCATTTTAATATATAACTAGTAGTTTTTCTATGTTTAGTTAACTTTATTTTATGAAAATTGACA
>OVBE01012130.1:0-13636 GCA_900406425.1 Iberis pinnata
TATATATATATATATACATAAATCGATCATGCTCGTTAACCCAAGGAACAATATATATATATTTAAGTACATTATGATAAACCTACAATAAAAGTAAATAAGGGGCTAGATTAAATTAAACTAAATGATCAAATTTTATAGTAAGAGATAGTAATTGGGTAGCATCAGAAGGTCCATGTGTCTGGATGATGAGCATCGTCAGGAGGGTCCAATTCACAAGGAAAAGAAATCAGATTAGACATTGCTTCTTGTAGCCATCCTTCGTCGTTTTCCATCTGCTAGATATTGGGATGCAACATTAATTGGTAAGTTAGATTTACAAACTGATTATTGTTAATTAATAATCAAATATCGTCGTAGGATTAGGGGCTTATGGACCCCGTATAAATTTTATTAATATTTTAATTATAATAGATTAATTAACATATTTGAATTAAAATTAAAAATATATCGATCAAGTAAATTTATATTTTTTTTATTTTTTGTAATCACCATTTCTTTTTTTATTCAATATCAGTATTTATAAGAGTGTTAATCTTGATTGTTTTTCTTATATTTTGTAAATAATTTTCAATAAAAATTATTTTTTAAAAAAGCTGGGCATTCGATATTAAAAAAATGTTTACGACCTAAAAACCGACCATTTCTAGGATAAGTAACTCAATATAATAATAATAATTAAGAGATATATACCTGGATTAGATAGTCATCTGATATTGAAAACATATCTTCTTCTTTCTCGGAATGATTGTTGTCATTCTTAAACATTGGAGATTGTTGTTCAAATGTGTCACTGTTTCTAGCAAATCGGCCTCGTACACGAACACGTCGGTCGGCTAGGGTTTTACGACACACATACTGCATATACAACATATATAATTACATATATATTAAAATCATCTTATATAAAATTAAGTTCTTGAATATATAATTCGGAAGGTACCTTAATGGTCTTATTGAAGTTGCGTTGGTTCTTCTTCTTCAAATACCTTAAGATTCTGTCTTTACGTTCTTCCACTGAATAGCGTCCAATTTTTGTGTTCGGCTCAACTTGTATTCCTCCTTCACTATTTCCCTGTTTCACATAAACATTTTATTTTATTTAGTTTCTTAAACATATATTAACATATGTACATTTCAAATAACACTTGTCTCTTATATATTAATATAAAATCGTGGATTGAAACGTACCCAGGATTGCTCTCTTGTGGACGTATGGAACAAGGGCTTGATCTCCGGTGAATAGTTGTAATAATCTTGATCACCACCGTGAAAATATTGTGTGACATTATTAACACCCATTTTCTGATAATAATTGTTGCACTCCGGCTCAGAAACGTTAGAGACCCCCAAAAATTGTGGTAAAAACATGGAATCTTGATTTGAAGATATGTTGAAGGAGCCATAACCGTCGTCGAGGTAGTTGGATAGAGCTGAGATATCAGGGCATGAAGAAGAGCCGTGAAACTGCGACGAAGGCTGGCCGGAAAATGTGAAATCGGCGTAGAATTGAGGAAGAGATGATGATGCCATTTTGAGAACAAGTTTTTGTTAGTTTTGTGGTTGTTTTTGTTAGTGTGTGCAAGTGTGTATATATATTGTTACAAGTTTTGGTTTCGGGCAGGCTGACCGTAACACAAAATGGGACTGACCGAAAACACCCGACTTACAGTTAGTGAGACTAGATATATACATTCTCTGTTTTACAACTTCTTAACTACACTCTCTCTCTTCAATGTTTTCATGCTGTTAAAAACCTTCTTCTATTTAATTATTCATTCTCTCAACTTAATATCTTAATTATTACCAGCTCATTCTTCCTCATCATTTTTGTTTTAACTGTTTATATTTTCTTCTTGTTCATCAGTTTTTTATTATCTACATTTATTTTAAATACAAAGTCGTTTGTCTTAGGTGTCGCGACCACGTTCAATAATAGCACATGCAATTACTCTTTTGAGTTTAACTAAATCGACCTATTTAAGATTGTGTCATTGATTCGCCTATGTGTCGTGATGACGATACGTAAATCTGCATATGTGGCATGATGACGTCGATTTTTATATCTAAAATTACTGTTACGGATTTAATGAAAATATTTTTTTATGACACGTGTTAATAATATTGCCTATGTGGCATATCTATATCGATTTTTAAATATTATATGTATATATAATATGATATTGATAATAACTATAATATCTTTATGTAGAGGTAATTTTATATATTATCGCGTATTATTTCTGAATATTTTTGTTGTACACCTATAATTAGAGGTCTTTCTATATCCTAAAGTCATTAACTTTCCTCTCTCAAATTGTATAGATTTCATTTTAATTCTTTCGTTTTTATGTTTAATATCATTTTTATTTATATTTTTTCGTTTGATATGTTTTCGCCATAATTTTGGTCGAGATAATCTTAGCCGTCGATATTTTAAGTTCCAAATACAAAAGCTAAACGAGAATATGATCATGTCAATCGATCGTTAGATGTCTTAATTCCAATCTGTTTTTGTATTGTAATTTAAATTTTTTAGTTTATGATTATTTTGATCTATGATGTAGGAGACTTTCAATCATAGTTTTATGTTTTTCGTAGTTTTATGTGAAATTTAGGTATAATTTGTTTATGTATTTTTCTTAATTCTTTTTATTTTTCATTATATATATATTTTTTCTCATGGTAGGTTATTATGCAAGAACAACTCAATCAAATATGTATTTTAAATTTTTGTATTTATATATTGTGTTTTATGTTCGTAAATTTTGTGTTTATAAATTATGTACTTAAATATCAATATGTTTTTAATTTGTTCGTGCGTACACCGTGCGTACAATTATTATTCTGTGCAAAATTTGTGTAAATTTCGGATTTCTATGAATAAAACTTTTCACATAAAGTAATATCATGTGCAAATTTCGGGGTTTCTGAAGAAAATTAATAACTTAAATTTTTGTGCAAAATTTTAGCATATGCGAATTAGGGTCTTTAGCAGTTTTTGTTTTAAGCAAATTTTGTGCATATGCGAGTTTTAGCAGTTTTTGTTTCGTGCAAATTTTGTGCATATAAGAATTATGTTTTTTTAGCAGTTTTCCGTTTCATGCAAGTTTTGTGCATATGCAAATTAGGATCATCTCACAATTTTCTGTTAATGCAAATTTTGTGCATATGCGAATTAGGGTTATCGCACTATTTTCAGTTTCGTGCAATTTATGTGCATATTCGAATTAAGGTGTTTTCACTGTTTTGTGTTTCGCGCAAATTTTGTACATATGTGAATTCGAGTTTTCTCGCAGTTTTTTTGTTTCATGCAAATTTTGTACATATGAGAATTAAATTTTTCTCGCAGTATTTTGGTTCATGCAAAACTTGTGCATAAACGAATTAGGGTTTTTTTGCAGTTTTCTGGTCCGTGTAAAATTTGGGCGTTTGCTAATTAAGATTTTCTCGCACATTTTTTTTATATGTAAAGTTTGGGTGTTCGCAAATTATGTTTTAATTATATATATATATATATATATAATAATTTTTAATGGAATTCATCCATAAAATTATTTCCATAAAATTATTACATTTGCAAGTGTTTTTTAGTTTTGTTTTACGATTAAAAATATGCTTTTTGTGGGTTTTAATTTTTATATTTTCTTATAAATAAAGAATCTTAATAGATTATATTATTTTGTTGATTGATAATATTTTGTATTCTTATCGATAAATATAGGGTCGACGAATTTTTTCCCCCTCAACTATTGCCATTCCTCGTTTTCCCACCCAAACTTTTGACCTCTCTATTTTACATTAAAAAAAGTTTTCTCTTTAATATGCCCCACATACTATAAAAATTCATCAATTTTCCACAATGAGCAATAAACCGTGCTTATTCTAATTAACCAAAATTTTTTTTTCTTAAATTGGTTTTATGATTAACCCGGATTTTTGTCAAAACCGATTTATGACGAGATTTTGTATCACTTATCCGAATTTGTGTAAAAAATCCAAATTTCATCACACTTAGAATCCTAATTTTACGTTTTCCAAAAAAATAAATATGATTTAGGAATTAGGGAAAACATGAAATTAGAGTTATGAGTGTGATGAAATTTGGATTTTTTACACCAATTCAGATAAAGAATACAAAATGAGTCAGAAATCGGGTTTGACAAAAAATTGGGTTAGTCACAAATGCAATTAAAGAAAAAACAAATTTCTGGTTAATTAGGGTAAACACGATTTATTGCCTATCGTGAAAAATTGATGAATTTTTATATTCTGTGGGGCATATTAAAGAGAATTTTTTTTTTCTGATGTAAAATAGAGAAGTCAAAAGTTCGGGTGGGAAAACGAGGAATGACAATAGTTGAGGGGGTATCAATTCGTCGACCCATAAATATAAAAATATAGTTAGGTATTATGCTAATATATATTTTTGGTTTGTGTTAATTTTTTCTTATGTATATATCTATTTTTATTTTTTAATAAAAAATTATGCATATATCTTATTGTTATGTATAATAGATTTGATTTTAATTATACTTATAACTTAATATATTCGATAATTTATATGGGATATGCAACTCTTAAACTCTTTTATTATATTATTAGTAATAGATTTCCGTTGAATGCTCTACTTGATGATCTGCAACTGTCAAAATATTAGTATGATTATATTTAATATTAATTATTATTTGTTTTGTTATATGTATATATATATATATATATATATATATATTTGACATTTTATTCATATATTTAAGAAAACTAATTTCATTATATAACATGTCATAAAGTTGATTATATATGGGTTAATATCAATTGTTGATGGTTTATGCGAGTTCATCATTATTATCGTTTTGGTCGTCAACGTTTCTTCATCACGTATTCGTTGAAACTATATAATGGTAAGTTTAATATTTAGATAAATATATGTATATAAATGTATTTATATTATCATGAGATGCTTATGTTTTATTAATATTTTTTTAATATGTAAGTTAAACATTTTGGATGTTGATTGGTTATCTCATTTTGATTTTTTTATGTCGCTATTATAAATTTTATTGTTGTATAAATTTTATTTTAATTCATAAAACTTATTTTTATGTCACTATCACTTCAAAAATCTTTTTTGCCGCGCAGGGCGCGGCTAGCCACCTAGTTTATATATATTCCAAAGACGAAATTGTCTAGTGGTTACAATTTTTTATTGTCTCTTTATTACGATTAGGTTTAAACTGGATTCTTTGATGTATAAATGTAAAGTTTTTCTCGGCCGATCTTTTATGATATAAATATAAAAATTGACAAAATTGCCTAGTTATTGATATCTTTCTTTTAATTTAACATTTTGCTTATTTATCTCCTTATGTTATTTGTAAGATAATTTTGGGAACAAGCAAGTCAAGCATGTGTTTACAAATGATCCTAATTGAAATAATTAAAAGTTCGGTTCTATTTTGATGGAAACACTTTAGTTTAGTTAGTTCATGCAATGAAATGCAAATGTGTGTGACAAGTTCAATTCTAACATATAACTTTTGGTTTCGGAAATTTTCTTCTTTTTTTCTCTCACTTCTTTATCTCTCTGTTTACTCTCTTGCAACACCGGGAAACAGAAAGAACGGTAAAGTTGAGATTCTGAGCCCCCGCCGCCGTCTGGGAAGCTATATGTGCACTGCGTCTCTCGACCTTACCAACGAGATTCAGAGCCGGTGAAGTCGTCCAACAAGTCTTCTCTCACATCGTTGTATTCACCACAGATTTCCTTCCAACCTGATTCATAAAGGTTGGTCATGCGATGAAGAATTTTTGAGGCGGTGATCTCCGATCGGTTCCACCGCGACTTGAAGCATGGAAGTTGGCGCCTGAAGAGGAGATGGATCTCAACGTTGAAGTTTTGGGTCATTTTTTTTTTCTAAAGGAGAGTGGAGCCTCAAAGACTAGCAGGGGTGCAGGGACCACAGCCGCCGGGAGTCGAGGTTAAACCAAGTCTGACGGGAAGGCGACTCGTCCCTAAGCTTTCACCGAAAACCTATCCACCTTATTCTCATTCCGCAGTGGCTATCTGACCATCTTTTTCCTTTCACCTCATAATCCAAGCGTGCGTGGGTGACGGTAGGTTGTTGCTTCGCTGCCTAGGTGCCGCTGCTGGACCGTTGGAGGCCAAATCCGGTAGATTCGCAGGTCCGCGATGGCGGTTGAGTTTAGATAGATTCTCTATTTTTTCTAGGTTTTTTCATATTTATTATTGGGCCCGAGCCTTTTATTTATGAAAACCCAAATCGGATTGGGATGCTCGGTTCAGATTGTATTAGCTGATTTGTTTAGGGTTGAAAATTTTATAAGGACTATATTTGGATCTAATAAATCATAAACCCTTTATACAAAAAAGTTCAATTCTAATGATACGTTACTTCAAACATATTCTTTTGATTTACTAATCTACATAATTTTTGGTTCATAATTGTTGAAGACTAGCTTTATATTTTTTTTCTACTATTTGGAATACAACAGATCAATCTAATAGTTTGTTTTTATTACTTGTAGGAAATTTCTACATTATTGTAAACATGAAGATTCAATCATATATAGGTGAGATGGTGCAATCGAGCTTATGGAGATTTATAAATATTATTAGGTCAAAACAACTTTCTCCACAAACTTTGTCTTTAAATATCAACTTTCTTATTGGGATGGACATTTGTTTTATATATTTCGTTCCGGGTACTTGTTAAATTCGAAGATTTGTAAGAGGATGGTAAAATCAAATGCAAGAACTTTGATACGAGAATTGGAAACAGCTGAGTTAATCGAATTTAAAAGTTGTCGAACTGTGATACGTTAGATAATATTGGAGCACAACCGAATATTTAGATATCTAATTTAAGCCACACCAATGGTCCTCAGCTGCAAATATTCGTGTCTCGTCTTTTTTCATTAAACTGAAAAAAAATGATAATTTATTAAGAAAGAAAATGAATGTTTTCGCTTTATTGCAAATGGCCGTACACAAATCATATACGCTATGAAAATTACTTAAAGAGAAACCCTACCCCTGCCCCTACTACCCCTACCCCTATCCCAAGAATCTTATCACATTTTTTTGGTCATGAAACTTATAAGCATTTATATATTCTAAATTTATAAAATATTTTTTTGTGTCAAAAATAACTTTTTGAACCTTGAACAAAAATAAGATCAACTTCTAGACCACCAATATTAAAATAAAAGGCATAAAGTTCATAAAACTTTAGAAAAATAAGTATCAGGTCAAGACACGGTGAGGTGATTCACCTAGTCTTGACGAGGTGAGGTGAATCACCTAGTTTTGACGAAGTGAGGTGATTCAACCAGTTTTAACGAGGTGAGGTGAATCAGTCAGTCTTGACGAGGTGAAGTGATTCACCCAGTCTTGACGAGGTGAGGTGAATCACTCAGTCTTGACGAGGTGAGGTGATTCACCCAGTCTTGATGCGGTGAGGTGAATCACCCAGTCTTGACGAGGTGAGGTGATTCACCCAGTCCTGACGAGGTGAAGTGATTCATCCAGTCTTGACGCGGTGAGGTGATTCACCCAGTCTTGACGCGGTGAGGTGATTCACCCAGTCTTAACGAGGTGAGGTGAATAACCTAGTCTTGACGTAGTGAGGTGATATATCGAGACTAAAAAGGAGCCGTTAGAGTCTTCTCATAGTCCTTATCTGTCAACTTGTCTTAAACATTAATGAGCTGTACTTGACTTAGTATAGAATAGCCTTGAGTTTTAAATTATTTTTGGTTGTATCTTTATTTAAGTAACTTATATTTGAAAACAATTAAGGAGAAATCTTTTTTTTTTTCTAATCTCCATGCTCTCTCTACTCTCGTTTCCTCTCTCTCTTGTTCTTCAACACATTCTTAATCTTTATTCTCAAATTCTAACAACCAAGTTTTTGAGTTTTTTTTTTACTCAATAATCCACTTTTTTTTGTCACCAATGTTAGTAGGTTAGAGTTAGTATGCCCATTTAGGAACTCGATTCTGTGACCGGGTGCCATGAGACAACACCAATAACCACTTGACTAAGTGTTACTTGGCCAATAATCCACATTTATCTACGAAATTGGCTACATACACTTAGATTTGTGACTGTTAATTAATCACTCTTCTTTCTATAATCCAATAGGTAAACTCTTGTTATAGAATAATATAGTCCTTTTGCATGACAACCATGTATACATCTTATATTTTTGATTAGACAAAAATTAAACTAAACTTTGTTTGCATCTGTTCATCTTGTATAACTCCGGGATTATTAGCCAAAATCCAGACTAATTCACTCGACACATAACTTTTAGGCAATTTAAACTGGAAAAAATCAATATTGGAGATATACACAAGATAAAATATTGTGTATTATATTATCTTGTGTATATATCCAATAATCAATTTCAATAAAATCTAAATCTGAAATTTTAAAGATCGAGATATAAAATAATACATAATTTTTAGAAAATTTATTATTATAAAACTAAAATTCCAAAAATTTTACAAGGTATGCAAACTTATAAATGCTTTGCTAGAGTCAGAACTTACTTTGGATCAATCGTAATCTCCAGTTTTTTTATAATAAATTTTTGATTATTGGACCAAAATAATACGCGAGGCTGCAAAAAGAAGAAGGAAAAATATAAATATGAGATCATAAGCGTAGAATTAAATACGGAAGACCGACTCAAAACATGTTAAGTGAGATTAAAGATTCGATGGATGGGTTATGACATGACTGAATATGCATTCAAAGATTAAAGTGAGACATGTTTTTATTTCCTGTTATCTTGTTTTCTGCTAACTTTGTAACAACTTCATATGATTATATTCTCTTCCATGATCTGCTTCATTTCAAACTCGTAGCATATGGATTAGACAATCAAATATTTTAAGATTTAATCTTCTAACTATTAACAAAGTGATTGCGGTCTACTGTTTATCACATTCGAAAATTATATCACGCTTTAGATCCAATGGACTATTCGACAATATCACTCACCCTATAAAAAAAATTATGGGTTTCAGCCTCCAACTCTTCCTAGTTTACAAAAAAAAATCTTCTAAATATCTCACACTATATATCTATACTATTAAAGTAGAGGTACATTTTTATAGGAAGTCAAAATAATAACTATATTTACAAGGGATGCCATTGGTTTAAAAGATTTTAATAAACAAAGAAAAAAAATTGGAGGGTCAAAATCGGGAAAATTTTAAGTTTTGACTTAATGTTCTTGAGTTCGATTCCCGAAGATCGCTGTTTTAAGAAAAAAATTTGCTTGATCTGTTTAAAAACGTGCGGACTCTATGTCGGGTCGGATTTGACCTGAAAATTTTCAGTAAGTTATATTCATTTGATATGATAAAGAGTCAATCAAAACAGAACAAGGTAAGATGGCAAGTAAGTGTTCCGTTTGGAGCGTGTGTACCTTCGGGTCTTGGGTTCGAGCCACATAGTTTTTTAACGATTATTTGAGAAACATAATATAGAATATTTCATAACCGTTATTTTTTGGATTTGGATAATTAATTAAAAACATTTTTGGAAAATTGATTTATAGATTTGGATATTTTCCATAACTTTTATTGTTTGGATTTGAAGTTTTATTTTAATTTTGATTTTTAAATTTTTGTAAATGTTTTATAATCTTGTAGATATTATTGTTACCTTATTTTGCATATACCCCATAAATATCGTTTATGTTTAAGGAATATTTCAGATATTTACGAAATATTTTTATTCATAACTAATAAATCTTTCAATGGCCTAATCGTAAATCAAATATTTTACTATAAATAAAGTGGTAGTCTACATATTACTTTTAACACATTGTACTCGAGTTTTTTCTTTCTATTTGCTACAATTTTTGTGCAATGATGCATTTTACATTGATTTCTATTCTTTTGAGTTTATTATTATATATTTTTGTTTAGAATCAGTAGATTAACACATTTGAATCCAAATTTTACTTTTATATATTTAAACCTCATCTTATTTGATTTTCACTCTTTTTATATAGATAATGTGTCCAACATCAAATAACAAAAAAAAAACATCATGATCGAAGAACCCAAGGTAAATTTTAAATTTGTGTTTGTTTTTATTGAGTTTAACGTTTTATTTACGAGTTTAGTTTATTAATATTTATTGATTAATTAGTTTTTTTCATAATTAATTTATATAATGGAAACACCATTGAAAAACAAGAGAAAAGACATTATGATCGAAAAACCGAAGATATAATTGAAAATTATTATGTTCTTATCATTTAGTTTTATATTTTGATTATATACTTAGTTTAATAAAAATAATTCTTATAAATTCTTATTGATATTTTTATAATAAATGTAGATAATGGATATACGAGCTAAATATGAATCATAAACATATTGTAAGGGATGTATGTTTCAAATGAAATAATATCAAGACGCCTACGAGAGTTCAGAAAATCTGAAAATCAAGATTGCTAAGAGAGATGCAAAGTTTTCTCGATCATCAAGAAAGAAAAAAGGAACAAGCTGAAGAACTACTCAAGATGATTGTGATTTCTAATGTGAATTACGAAAAAATTGAATTTCTCAAAGATCGATAATTATATTTTCTTTACTTCTTTAATTTCCTATTATGTTTTTTTTTTATTTTCATTAGTTTGAGTTTAGATCGTTTGTTCTTTTCTATGTATCATTTAATAAAGATGTTTGAGATTTTATGGCATTTTGTTATTTAAATTTTGAATAATTTTATTATGATTTTGATGTTATTTATTTATAAAAAAAATAATAAAACCACTTATTACTACATACGTGTAGTAATATTTTGTTGATGTGAATAAATGAAAATCTAATAATTATTTGTATATCAAACTAAAGAATAAATATATATATATATATATTTATATATATATATATATTTAAATGAAATAATAATCAAAATATTTTTAACTTAATTTTTGAAATTGGTATAATATATATATATATATATATATGAAATTTCTGCAAGAATTTTTATTGTTACATTTCTTTAGAAATCGTGTTATGTGGTTGCCTAAATTTGTTATATCATAAAATAATAAAACTAATTTATCGGTAATATATCTATGGTTGTTATGGAAAATTGTTGGATCTAACGATTTTCCGGATATATACAATGTTGTTATCTTCGAATATAAATTGAATAAAATATAATATTACGTATACTATTAAATTAGAAGTACATTTTTTAGAGAAAGTCAAAATAATGACTATATTTACAAGGGATGTCATTGATTTAAAAGATTTTAATGAACAAAGAAGAAAAAAAATTGGAGGGTCAAAATCGGGAAAATTTAACGTTTTCACTTAATGTTCTTGAGTTTGATTCCCGAAAATCGCTGTTTTGAAAAAAAAAAATTTGCTTGATCCGTTTAAAAACGCGCGGATCCTATGTCGGGTTGGATTTGACCCGAAAACTTTCAGTACGTTATATTCAGTTGACATGGTAGAGAGTCAATCAAAACCGAACAAGCTAAGATGGAAAGTAAGAGTTGCGTTCGGTGCGTGTGTACCTTCGGGTCTTGGATTCAAGCTACATAGTTTTTTTTTAGCGATTATTTGAGAAACATAATATAGAATATTCCATAACCATTATTGTTTGGATTTTAATAATTAATTAAAAACATTTTTGGAAAATTTGATTTATAGATTTGGATATTTTTCATACATTTTATTGTTTGGATTTGAAGTTTTATCTAAATTTTTATTTTTAAATTTTTTTAATTTTTTATAATATTGTAGATATTATTGTTACCTTATTTTGGATATACCCCATAAATATCGTTTATGAATAAGGAATATTTCAGATATTTACGATATATTTTTATTCATAACTAATAAATCTTTCAATGGTAAAATCATAATCCAAAATCAAATATTTTACTATAAATAAAGTGGTAGTCTACATATTACTTTTAACACATTCTACTCATGTTTTTTCTTTCTCTTTGTTACAATTTTTGTGCAGTGATGTTTTTTATACTGATTTATATTCTTTTGAGTTTATTATCATATATTTTTGTTCAGAATCAATAGATTAACACATTTGAATCCGAATTTTGCTTTGATTATACTTAAACCTCATCTTTTTTTATTTTTCACTCTTTTAGTATAGACAATGTGTCCAACATCAAATAACAAAAAAACATCATGATCGAAGAACCCAAAGTAAATTTTATATTTATGTTTGTTTTTATTGATTTTAACGTTTTATTTATGTGTTTAGTTTATTCATATTTATTGATTTATTAGTTTTTTCATAATAATGTATACATTGGAAACACCATTGAAAAACAAGAGAAAAGACATCATGATCGAAAAACCGAAGGTATAATTGAAAATTATTATGTTCTTATCATTTAGTTTTATATTTTAATTATATACTTAATTTAATAATAATAATTTTTATATATTCTTATTGATTTTTTTATAATAAATGTAAATAATGGATACACGAGCTAAAAAAAAATCATAAACATATAATAGAGGATGAATGTTTCAAATGAAATAATATCAAAACACCTACGAGAGTTCAGAAGTACTAAAAATCAAGATTGCTAAGAGAGATGCAAAGATTTCTCGATCATCAAGAAAGAAAAAAGGAACAAGCTGAAGAACTACTTAAGACGATTGTGATTTCTAATGTGAATTACGACAAAATTGAATTTCTCAAAATATCAATAATTAGATTTTCTTTACTTCTTAAATTTCTTATTATGTTGTTTTTTTATTTTCATTAGTTTGAGTTTGGATCGTTTGTTCTTTTTTATTTACCATTTAATAAAGATGTTTGAGATTTTATGGCATTTTGTTATTTGAATTTTGAATAATTGTATTATGACTTTGTTGTTTTTTACTTATCAAGAAATAATAAAACCGTTTATTACTACATATGTGTAGTAATATCTTGTTGATGTGATTAAATGAAGAGATTTTAACAAGAAATACCATAATGTTGACTTTTTTTACACAAAATACCATAGTGGTGGTTTTTTTAGGAAAAATACCATATGTGGTGTCTTTGTGGTATGGAGAAAATGACCAATATGTCCCTCTGTTCTGTGGACAAGTTCATGCTCTCGCATATGATATTGTCCACGAGTCACGGCATAAGTTGTCCACAACAACAAATTCGTCTGTCCACCACTCCCAGTACTATGTCCACCGATGTGGTCTTCAACTCGTTTACTATGTTCACCATTCCCACTTACATTTTATCCACCGAATGGGTCTATAGATTGTCTATCGTGAGAAACTAATATTCGTTTTATAATGTCTACACCAAAAACCCACAAACGATGGACACTCAAATAGTTTATTTCTCATGATGGATAGTTTGTGCACCTATTTGGTGGACATAATGTAAGTGGGAGTGGTGGACATGGTGGACGAGTTGGAGACCACACCGGTGGACATAGCGGTGGACAGACGAACTTGCTGTTGTGGACAACATCAGGTGCGGAGGCATGTATTTGTCCACCGGATTTGTAAGGGCATGAGAGTAAAATACTATGATATAACATATGGTATATTTGTTAAGTTGACCACATTATGGTATACTTCCTAAATTATGTGC
>OVBE01012132.1:0-10934 GCA_900406425.1 Iberis pinnata
TTTGATAGCAACCAAACTAAAACGCTATCAATAAATTAGATATAACATAGCAATATATTCAAACGCTATTGTAGCGTATTATACGATAGCAGTTTTCGTTAACGCTTTAATAAGTGACCGATCTACGATAGCTGATCCAGTCATAGCGTTTATGGAAACACTATGAAAGACCTTTTATAGCGTTAATCGTGTGCTATCAATGAGACTTTTTCTTGTAGTGAAAAAAGGAAAAATATATAAAAAAACAAGTGAGAAAGAGGGAAAAAGGGTCAAGATCAGAAGTCGTTGGATGCTCTTTTAGGTATGGGCGCTTTGATAGAAAAGATACTTTAGCGGGCATTGATCGATACCCCATAGGCAAGAACGTACTATTTGTACTAATTTGAATGTAGAGAGCTGGTTGAAATGATTTGATGTTTCATTGATTTGGGATTTAGAGTAGGAAGCATGTCATTGGTTATGTGGCGGTAAACAATTAATTTGCAGTGGTTGTTTAGGATTGACGTCTTGTGGTTTTTGATGTTTGAACTTGGGTTACTGAGATTCTGAGAGTTCTTGTGTGGTCCTTTTCAAACCTCTTCTTCATATATTGGTTTTGCTTTACTTAAGGACAAGCAAAGATCTAAGTCTGGGAGAGTTGATATCACTCGAATTTAACACCTTTTAGTGGGTATTTATACCTATTATTTAGTGTTATCCGAGTTTTTTCCTTGTGTTTTTAGCATGTTTTCAGGAAATTCGGTGTTTGGAACGTTCTGGAGCAAAAAAGACGATTTTTGAAAGAATTCAAGTGCAAATGAAGAATGATTTGTCCAAGTCTCGGAAAAGGACAAATCGATCGATCCATCCAAAGCACATGAAGTTTTGCGAAAGTTTAGATCGATCGATCCATTATTGGATCGGTCCATCCACCATTAGATCTGAAGGAAAAACAAGGTAAAAGATGCATTTGACCTCAAGATCTATCATTATTTTTTTATTATTTAGATTTTATTTTCTTTTATTCTCAAACCATAAAAAGCCCTTTTGGCTTATTATTTTAGAGAGAGAAGTTTTTAATAAGTTTTAGAACAAGTTTTATCGCTAAATTTACAGAGAGAGGAGATTTACATATGTATTTGAGAGGATTTCTGAACTCTGATTTCTTTATATACAATTTGACTTTTTAATTCTTCAATGTTTACTCAATCTATGAATTCTGTTCTTGTAATCATGTCTAAGTAGTCTCTTTGTTAGGTTTTAGGGTTTTCCTAGGGGAAACCAGGTTTTCGTTAGGGTTTGATAGAATGGATTGAAATTTGTTAGGTTCTCAGTCTAGATTTGTTCTTAATGCATGAATTAGAGTAGCTAACTAGTTCACTGATCATAAAATTATAAAATCAAAGGGATTTTATTTAGAAGTCTGATCTAATCTAGATGAATAAGTGTCTTTGCTTGCAGGAGTATTGTCTTAGGGGCTTATGAACTTATCGAATCTGAATTGAAATGCATGATCGAATTATCTAAATGCGGAGGGAGTTTGTCTTTAGTAATTCGAGAATAGGGATATAATTCTTCGGGAGAAGATTAGTCTATTGTTGTCTTTCGAGTTGGGAATTATTTTTAGTATTTAATCTTGCATGTTAACCTTGACTTTTAACCTGAATACCTGCAGAATTCTCTATTGCCTAGCGTTTTCGTTAATCTTTTTACAATCGTTTTTATTTTATCGTTGTTTTCATTTCTCGGTTACAATCACCATTTTAATATGTTCTTAGCTTAATTCGATTTTAAACTAAGAGTCATGCTTTCTTGGTCTCTGTGGATTCGATCCCTCATATACTACTGCGTTTGATGTGCACTTGCAGTGAATATATTTGGGTTAAAACCTGAGTGTATCACTTAGTCCCATGGATCAGAAATTTATCAAATATTTCATGGCAAGAATGGAGCATATGTTTGACAGAAAACTTGATACACTTACACAAGAAAGGTTACACAACTCAAAGAGTAAAAGCAAACGACTTGAGAAGGAAAAATGGTCAATTGATATTGTCTCTCAATGGTTAAAATCTCACAACCCTTGGAATAAAGATATATATAAAAAGGAAAGGGCAAATGACAAAGTCTATTTGCGTGAGCAGCAAGAAAAGCCTCCACAAGGCCCAATCGAAAACTTGGTTATTTCTGATCTTATTCTGTTTATTAATGATTGTTCCAAAGTGTTTGTTCAACCTTTATCTATTGCCAAAGAACTTGAGAAAGTTTCAGATCATGAAAAGGAGTAGCTTGTCCTTGTAACTACTGTACAAATGAATAACCAAGAGGGAGAAGTTGTTGTTACTCAAAAAAGACCAGAACATGACTTAGTACATGTTGATCAAGAAGCTAAAGCTAATCAAAGAAGTCTAGAGTATGTGAACTTTATCTTTGGAGATTCTACACCATGGGGACCCAAGAACAATGATAAAATGTGGTTGCTTAAGGTTCTGAACTCAAGTCCAAGAGAAAATGTTCATATTCACAAGTCAATTCAAGAAAACAAGCATCAAGCTATTGCAGAACAAGACTACATCAACAACCTGATTTTTGACCAAAAAGAAACATTTATTATTGATGACTATGTTTTTCATGAGCAATAGGTTGCAGCCATGAATGGGACTAATGAACCAGCACCATGGAAAGGAGTGATTGCATCTATGTTGATTAAAGAATACACACATGATGCATCATGCCCTACCAAACATCTATCTCATGAGACTTTCTAAAGCCATTAGAAGATAATTTTTAAGAGAGTTCACAAATCTCATACTTTCCGGACCATATTAAAAGTGGAGATGCATTTGGACAGCCTATACATAAAGAGAATGCAAAATCAGAAGCTTGGTCAGCTCACATTCATTCCAAGTTGGCAAGACCAATCCCAACACCCCCATGGATCATCAAGATAATATTCTTGTGGAGTTACATTGCCCAAAGACTGATCCAAATCATCACCCAAACAGATGACACATTCCTTTCTTTAATCGTAGTCATTTTGAGTGTATCTATGCTATTATCCTTTATCATTAACTTGGATGTGTGTTTTCTATTTCAAAATTTCATTTGGGAACTAGTAGACATCTTTGGAAGGTTTTAGAGAACTAGTGCATTTGAAGAAGGCACTCATCAACAAAACTAGGGAGTTTCCAACCTTAATCCTTCAAAATTCGTTTTTGATTCTTCACCTCCTTGTTTACCTACGAGTTTTGCTTGAATATATGCTTAAACTGGTTTGATTGAGTGTTATAGGCATGATTATGTTTTAAGTCATTGAAAAAAAATTTCTACTTAAGTATGAAACATAATTTGTTCTTTGAACATATTCTTTGAAGTGTACCAACATTTTTCAAGCTTTAAAAATGACCAATCATCATTTATTGGAGCTTGTTTGTTTCACGTGTATGATTTAAGTGAAACTTGTTGATTATCTATTTAAATTGCTGAATGTTTGAGTAACAAATAGAAGTTTTTAAGTTTATGCACTTTTCTGATTTTATGTCTGATCTTAAGAAGAGTGATTGCTTGTTATTTTTTGTGAATCTTCGCAAGGAAACAAATTTGGAAGTGCTGAACATAGTAGAAGCATCAAACAAGAAGTTTAAAAAGAAAAATTGGCCCTACGGGATGATTTGGATTTTAGGACAAATCCTTTTCAAGAGAGAGGGGATGATACAATCATACTTGACAAAGAACAAGGAGTTGATGCAATTATGGACAACAAGAAATTAGGAGCTAAAGATGATGAATAAGCTAAGCTTGTAGCTGAGGATGAACATAAAGAGGAATGCTCTTTGGAGATATAAATTGGTCCAATGATAAGATCAAGATTTAAGAGACTTGTTAGGAAGGTTCTAACGAGTTTGGAAGATCAATTTAAACACTTGAGCTTTGAAGATAATCTAACAGCAACACATTGCATCCAAGCTCAAGATTGATGAATAGTTGGGTAAGTGTTCAACTTGTACTCTTTTTCCCAAGCTTGGTTTGATCCCAATGGATTTTCCAAGTTTGGTTTTTAATGAGGCAAGTTGGATACTTCATAATGGCCCATTATTGATCAAAGAAGACTAAGAGAAGAAGAATAAAGGCCTAAACACTTAAAATTCGAATATGGTGCATGCACAATATTTATTGAAGTGTTCTTCTCACTCCTTCATGCATGGACTTCGAATTTCAAGTCTCCTTCCCTCCAATATGTATGAACCCTCTTATTTTCTATTTATAATGGTTGTAGAACTCATTTTAGACTTAACCATCTTTTTATCAAAAAATCTTTCAAAATTTGGTTCCAGATTTGGTGTGTAATATCCATTTTTGTTTGATTTTTAGGTGTGTAATATCCTAAGATCACCAAAGTGTATCAAGGGCCTTTCGCAGCCCTTGTTTGTTCCTATCGATCCACCATCTATCCAGAAACTATTCTTCATCATCATATTCATCCCTCTCATCTTTCATCTCCATTCATTCTTTGAATTTGTCCAGAATCACCTTCACAAGCCATTTCTTTCTTCATCCATTTCATTCCGCATCCATACAAGTTCCAACCTTCAAAGTGTGTTTCGCATCCTTAGGAGGACTGTATCAATGGCAGGTCAGAGAGGAATTCATACAGTGAAAACTCATATTGACAGGGCTATGGCTAATGCAAACTGATTAGATTTATATCCCCAAGCCTATGTTAACTGTTACAGTGGGGTGGTTCAGATCATAAGTCAATATTATTATATACGAATTCAAAGAAATGGCAAAGAAGAAAGCTTTTTAAATATGAATGGAGAACAAAACCAACTTTGCAGCCAACAATAGAACAAATATGGAGACAACAATGCTCTCACATCCATCTAAGTCATTTATCCAAAGCACTTACGAATTATCGAAAAGGTTTATCAAGAGGGAAAGCTGAACAAAATATGAACTCCAGTTTGAGAATGAAAGCCTTAAAAGAACAACTGCAATAGGCGATGGAGGTATATCCAATTGACTTCATTCATGTTTCAAGTATTAAAAGTCAATTGTTAAATGAAGCAAACAAGAAGAAGAATGTTGGAGAATAAAAAGTAGAGTTCTATGGATGCATTTCCATGCAAAAATAAAGCAAAGGCGATGTCAGAACATAATTACTTTCATAACAGATGCAGATGGCAAGATATGGACTGAAGATAGAGATGTTTGTAAGATTTTGATCAACTATTTCCAAGAATTATATACATCCTCCACAAGATCAACTACACCTAATTTTTCAATATTTGATGATCTAGATTGTAGAGTTAACAGAGGAAATGAAACCTTCTATCATCAAACCAGCTGCAGAGGGTGAAATTTGGACAACACTCACTCAAATGGGAGAAGATAAAGCCCCATGTCCCAATGGGCTAACTGCTGGATTCTACAAATATCACTAGACTTCAATTCATCAATGTGTGAATGCTTTCATAAAAAATTTCTTTCATAATACATCTTTAGATCACCAAATCAATCATACACATCTATGTTTAATACCAAAAATTGAACTCGCTCAGACCCCAAAAGATTGACCAATCAGTTTATATAATGTTGCTTATAAATTGATCACAAAATTAATGGCTAATAGACTAAAGAAATGGTTGCATATCATCATATCAGAGAACCATTATGCTTTCATCCCAAACAGACTGATAACTGATAATGTCTTGATAACACATAAACTTATCCATTCCATTATAACCAGAACCAGAAAACAACAATTTATGGTAGTTAAATTAGATATTGAAAAAGATTTTGATAAATTAGAATGAGATTACATTGACTTTATCATGAAGAAGTTATGTTTTGCTGAGGCTTGGTGTAAATGAGTGATGTTATGTATAAAGTTTGTCTCATATTCTTTTTTATTTGATGGATCACCAGTGGGTAATATACATCCAAAGAAAGAAATTAGACAAGGTGATCATTTATTACCCTACATATGTATATTGTGTGCAGAAGGCTTAACCTATCTAATCAATAAGGTAGTATATAGAGAAGAGTTGACATGATTTAAGACAAGTTATAATGGACCAGCAATCTTCCATGTTTGATGTTTATGCTCTTATTTTTTGTAAAGCTACAACAAGCGAGATTCAAAGCTTGCAACATGTATTGGAATAATATGGACAAATCTTGGGACAAAGGGTCAATTACCAGAAATTAATTGTCTTATTTGGTAATGGATGTTTTCAATATGATCAACAAAGCTTGCTAAATAGATTACAAATATGACATGTAGGTAGATTTGGGTAGTATTTGGGTTTACATGAATTAATAAAAAAAGATACTAGCAATGTTTTCTCATATCTATCATAGAGAATTCAGAGGAGAAATAGATAATTGGACAACTAAATTATTGAATTATGCAGGCAAGGAGGTGCTGATTAAAGGTGTGGCATATGCACTACCTACATATATGATGTCATACTTTCTTTTTCCCAAGAGAATCATTGATACACTCATACAATCAATAAGAAGATTCTAGTGGTCAGCAGGTTTTGATATAAAGAAGATCCCATGGACAGCTTGGCAACATCTATCAAGATCAAATTTTCTTGGAGGAATGGGATTAAGAGATTTAAAAGCTTTCAATGTTGCAATGCTTGCAAAAAAAAGTTGGATAATATTAACAAGCCAACAATCAATATTAAGAAGAGTGTATCAGACAAATATTATCCCAATAGTTTAGTTGTGGAAGCAAATCTTGGTTACAAACCAAGTCAGGCATGTAGAAGTATATATCAAGGTACTCAATTGCTTAAACAAGGATTGTATTGGCAGGTAGGAAATGGTGAAAAGATTAGAATTTGAAAAGATAACTGGTTGCTTAAGCCTACTCTATCACCAGCATTTTTACGAGGGATAAGTACAGATCTGAATATGAAAATTAAGGAATTAATGAAGGGTTCATGAAGAGAATGGTGCCCTGAGAAATTGAGTATATTTGTAACTCAAGAAGATGCTCACAGGATCTTAAAGATAAAGCCAAGCAGCAGAAACATGCCAAACCAAATAACTTGGCTACATTCATCTACATGGAACTACACTATGAAATCATGATATATGCTACCAAATGTATCATAACAACAACCAGCAGATGATCAGAGAGAATTCTATAAGAAATTGTGGCAGTCACCACTTCCACCAATAATCAAACAATTCTGGTGGAAAGTAACAAAAGGTGCTTTAGCTGTTGGATGTGTTTTTCATAGAAGAGGAATTAGAATTGATCCAACATGTAAGGTATGTGGAGAAGATTTGGAAGATATACAACATATGCTATTTCAATGTCGAGTTGGAAGGGAAATTTGATCGCTTTCTCCGGATACACATTTTAAGCAAGATTGTTTGTTATCCAATTCATTGATGGAAAATGTCAAGCTTGTCTTCTAGCATCATAATCGCAATTTTTTTTCCACCAGGTTCATTTCTTGGATGGTAAATATAGAAACAAAGAAATGCTCTTGTTTTTAATAATCATAGATGGAGTATCCCACAAACCATCAACAAAACACTTTCTAAATAATTTTTTTTTTTTTTTGTTGAAATTAATGAAATTTCAGTGAAAAAGTGTCTTGTGAAATGCTCAGACCTAGTTTCCATCTCCAACATTGGGTTTCAACTTACTTTTAAACTTAACTATTGGAAAAACAGGAGGGATCCAAAAATAAAATCAAGAAAATAAACATGCACCCAAAAAATATTAAAAGAGAAAAATTGCGTCAGCTATAGAACATTCTTGGAGGTTCTAGAGACCTTGTTCGACCAAGTAATCACCCAGTCTTTCAACGACCATGTTGCATTGTCCTGGAGTCACTGGCTCTTCGTACAGACCAAACACCACTGACTGTCCTGTCTTCTTGATCGTGATCCCTCCAGCTCCCTACCGAAGTATCCATAAATTATTTTACAAATCTCAATTGCTAATAAAAATTTTGAGTTAGAAAATGTAACTCTTACAATAAAGTTACCAATATTTGAGCAATTTTGCAATAGAGTTGGTCATGCTTATCCAGATTATATATATATTTGTTCGATATATTAGATTTGATATTTATGAGTAATGATTTTACATACCCGATTATATTCACCATTACTCGACTTTTATTTTTATAAATATGTGTAGACCATTCATTTTAAATATCCAAACTACTTGTATTTGATCTTCATAGGCTATGATCATATTTTTGTTATCCGCGTTATACATCATACCTTCTTGCCACGGATGACTGCACCAGGCTCGCCTTGAATAACCATATACTTGAGTCCTGCTAGGAACAAACCTGTGGGAGCAAGATGACCTGGCTCTTCGAAATCCTTCATTATATCTGTAATCTCTTGACCCTTAAACTGTTTTTTTTTTTTTAAATATAATCATCACTTATCACGTACTGTTTAAAAACATTAAACCAATTGTGGAATAAAAAAAATCTATATAACATGATTCAATGAGGAGGAATATTTACTTACTTGAGGAAAATTAGTGCTCTGAGCCCAAACGCTACCGTCATGGCCGATGATTGCGGCGGAGGTGAGGTGGTGACCTTGGCCGTCTCCAACATCACACATTAAATGCTCATCAACGTAAGTTTGCCACGACATTCTCTTTTTCTTCTTCTTCTTCTTTGAAATTTGTGTATTTTAGTATTATTGTGTTGTAATGTGTGTATGTATGTATGTGAAATGTAACAACGAGGGGACTTGGTCATGTTGATAAATATAGGGAGCGAAGATTAATGTTATTAGAGGAAATCTGGACCATTGGATACTCTCTTCTCCCCCTTTGTTCACTCCATGGCCGCCACATGTCTTTTTCTTTTACTAATTTCTTTCCATGTATAACGAATCGAAACGATTAATTCCAAGATATGACAACAAACATTAGACTTATAATTAAAGGGTGTTATTGGATCATAATATTTAATTGATTTATAAATTCATATTAACTTGTAAATTTTAAAACCGTTTGGATTTTTTTTATAAAAGACTTTCTTTTATTAGTAGATCCAAATGCATCCAGTATAATAAGTCGACTAGCCATCAGGTTTGGATTGACGGTGCCTCTAGAAGATTGTGGTCCCCGCACCACCACCCAGAGACTACACTCGCTCTTTTCCGATTAACAGACCCGAAGTTTTGACTTTGAGATCATGTGTCTCCAAGCTCGCTGACTTCCGTACCTCTGTGTTAGAGTAGACATGTCAGAAGCTGCCGCCACGAGGTTGCTACGACTGCAGTTGGAGTCGAAGTGAACTGAGAAAAAGGGCGAAGAGAAGTTTTGAAACGCTTTGTGTGAAAATGCCCTAGAAAGCTCACCGGCTCTAGATCTCGCTGGTCATTTCCTGGGGCACGGTGCACGTGGCCCGACCGAAGCGGTGGAGGTTTGGTCTCGCATGAAGCCTAAATCTCTGCAGGTCTCCGTCAGAAATGAAAGTCGAGAGAGCAAGGCCAAAGGAGAGAGCGAAAGTGTTAGGATGTTCAAAAATATTATTTTGATACAACCATTTGGATTTTTAAGTGACAAGATTTTTTTTTTTGTTCTTTGTATTTTAAACTTGATTATACTTCATAATACAATAAAAGTTTTAAATTTAATAATAAATAATTAAACAGTAATATTTGACTTAACTAGTATTTACAATTAAATAATTGAAAAATGGCTCAGTTGGTTTAGTCGCAGTCGTTAGTGATGTTGTGCTTTTGGGTTTGATTCACGGTGGGAAAGATCTCCTCTCCAAAAGAGATTTATATAATATGGTTTGGATCTCGCCCTGGGAAGATATACGGGCTTTGACCTTAAACTCTTTGGTCATAAAAAAATTGAAAAGTAACACATAATTTCAATAAAAATTAAAAATTCTTAATTCAATAACACAAAATCGTTTTTGGGTATGTTGACGAAACAATATTGGATATTGATACAATATACAAATTGCCTTGGACCTCTTGTGCTAAAAGGTAGATGTTTAGGCAACGTGCATCTAATTTAGGCTAAAACTAGTGTTCACATTCATTCAGATTGAAGAGTTTTTGGTTGAGGAGTTATTATGTTGGTGTAGGCCAGGGATTAATTCCCACCGAGTGTGAAATGCTAAATAATTTCTCTTGGTCAGTCGAAAATAATGTCATGTTTTAGGTCCATTAAATAACTCGATGAATGGACTATTCGACGATTTCTTTCACTTTGGGAAGAGATTAAGGGTTTTGCCTCCCAACTCTTCCTTGTTATATAAAAAAGAGATACATTGGAGTCTAAGATCAAATTTTAATATCTCGGTTTGACATGATATAGGGATTTCAAATGTAGTTCCAAGATCGACAGCTAGTCGCACAAAACCATCGACATACTCGTAACAAAATTGGTTTGAAGATAATGTTGGTTATGTTTTTCAACTCAAAGAAAGTTATATCAAGAACGACAAATGCATTCCTCCAAATTTTTTTTTTTTTGTACTAAAGAACTCGAGAATTACGAAAAAGTTAGAATGCACCACTTACAAAATTTGTGAAGAAAAATCTATATATGACCTTTGTAGGAGAAAGTTGTAATATTGTATTCTTTTTTTATTTATGGTTTTATCTCATTATATGTTTCATGATAAGACTTTTAATGAGATATAACACATTTTAATTATAATAATAGATAATTAAAGTGGAGAGTTAAATAATATTTTACAAAGATAATGCTTTATCTATGTTACTAATTATTCCAAGACTACGATGTCTTCCTACTATAAATAGTAGTGTTCCTCCTCTAAACACACAAACGTGAACGAACAATAATAAAAACATCCTTGTTATTTTTCTCACTCTTTCTTCTTGAATATATATATATATATATATATACAGAACCGTTCCTGAGCCCAAGCAGAGCAAGCATGCGCTTGCGGCCACTTTTTCAATTTAAA
>OVBE01012133.1:0-13634 GCA_900406425.1 Iberis pinnata
GAAGAAAAAGTCATCCTTATCATCCATCTCTAAATGAAAGTATTCTCTTCATTATATGTATATTTACTTTTTTCTCTAACAATCCCACCAGCTGAAACTAATATTAGCATTCCTGAAACCAATAGAAACCATGTGGATTGTGTTTCTTTTGGAAAAGGGTATGCTCTTCCTGAAGATTTGAATACAACTCAAGTAGGTTTGGTTCTTGGTGAAACAAGTTTTGAGCAACCCTTCGTTCCTTCGGATAACTTGGTTCCTCTCGAAACCAACATAAAAGATACGAGTTTGTTTCATCATGAGGAAGATATTCCGATTTATGATTTCATTTGTTTTGACACTGATGTCAATGAGATGGATATGTCATCTTGGTTGGAAAATTATGATTCTTCAGAGATCTCGACAAGTAATCTTGGACATGATCTGCCACTAAAGCCAACTACAAGCTCTGACAATCATGGAGATGGTAATCTTTTTCTTGATCTTCATGTGTGCATGGATTGGATGGACAAAATCCTAGATAATGATGCGTGATATATGTTTTCTTGGTGGTGAAAGAAGAGAAGAACAACCAATAGGAGCCTACTTTGTAAAACCTTTGCTACTTGTTTTATGTGATACAAAATTCTATGTTATAAGGATGTTGATTACATATACAATAATTTTTAAGATGCAACAATTTATTAAGATTCTGAATCGTACTATATTGTTTGAGATTCCTTTTTCGTTAACATTTATTCAGTCATTAAATTTTCAAATTATCAATCAATCAAATGCTTTTCAATTATATCAAGATTTAGTCTTCTCACCAAATTTAAATATAGTAAATCCCATGAACAAATAATAAATGCTCTAATATTGACCTCGTATTTATTATACGATTTATATTTTTTCAAAACAGTAATAAAATAAATTTTAATAAAGTAAAACAAAGTCAACATATATTTTTAACCATAATGGTATGTAATTATCAACAAACAAGAAATTATTATTCTATTTCCTATTATGTTTTTCTAGAAGATCAATCACCTTATTTTTTGTTCGCGATTATATATATGATTTGAAATTTAAGAATGTAAGAATACAAATGTGAACTTTGTCAGCTCCATCACGAAAAGTAGTTATTCCTTTGGATTTGATATCATGTTTATGCTAGCTTTTCCTTTTGATTTGATATCATGTTTATGAGTTCTTTTGAATCTATTATGAACGTTTCCCAAAGCAAGCTAAGGAGTTAAGAGTGAAAAGGAAAGCGCCCCCGCCGTATATCCCAAGTGTCTATAAGATCTACAGGTAATCCATATGCTTGCTAAAGAATGCATCTGACACCATATGTTGCAATTTATTGTCTCATGATTGTCACATGAAGTATCCATATGGATCACCTGCATATATATATATATTACTTTGATGACCATGACACCTAAAAACTTCATGTGACGCTCATGGGTCTATAAATTGCCTATGAAGAACAAAGAGGAAAATAAGATTATGAATGAAAATATAAAGCATATTGGAACATTCAGGAAATGCCTTAAGAAGCAAAAAATAACTTAAGCATCTTTGTTTGGAAAATGTGGATCGTTCATGTTCAAAACAATCCAAAAGAGAAGAAATTATGTCGAATCACTTGTTGAGATTAGAAATAAGAAAATAATTACTACTTTCAAGTTTCTTATTGTCAATCTCAACAAGTGGTTCAACATAATTTCTTTTTTCTTTATTGTTTTGAATATGAACGATCCACGTATTAACCTCGTTTTACAATGATCGTGTTGTGAATAATATAATAATAAAATAAACACACATGTGTTGAGAGATACGTTAAGGAGAAGAGAGAAGGGAAATTGTACTTTTATTATTAATGTTGTTGAATAATACTACAAGAACCAAAAATCCTCTGAGCCGACAGTTCTGAGATGCTGGACTCACCTCAGAACTCCATACGCAGTGCACAAAGAGTGTTGCTTGGACGGCGGAGAAGGGGTCTTGTATCTTTAATTTTGGCGGCGACTCTCATATTTGAGAACAGGAGAAAAGAGAATGGAGAGAGAAAAAAAAACGAGAGAGGAAGAATTTTGTTATTTGCTTCCTTCTACAAAGATTTCTTTTTTCTTTTTTTTACAAAGATTTCTTATATCATACAAAATTTTAGTCGAAACTTGCCATTTAATGTTTTGTTAACCACAAAAATTCTATTATATAAAAGTAGCTATTTGGGACCTCTTAGCGTTGCCACGTCAATAATTTCTATTTGCTTTTCAAGTTGCCACTTCGCACTCTCAAAGGAAAACTTAATGAAAGCTTTGATACAAAGTCTGGCTGACGGTAAATCTTCTCCTCTCTACGATACATCTTCTACAAGCATTTTAAAGATCATAAATAAATTTTTCCCAAAAACTTACTGAAAAGAGAGGTAAGGATGATAAAACAGAAAAACTCAAAGCGTATCCTTGTGGGAACTTTTTCGTACATTTTCTTATTGAATATGAGAAAGTTTGTGAGTTTGTAAGATGATTGAATTGATTCAATGATACTGACTGATGGTCACATATCATCAAGCGTTTGTGTTGATAATTTTTTTTTTTTTAATACAATGATGTGAATGTGCGGTAGCCGCTAAAGGTATATCATGTTTCTCTTTTTATTAGTGTTTCATATGATTCTATCTTGATTTGGTTACCATGGTTTGTTTCGTTTTCAATTATGGTTCCTACTTCAGTTATGTCATTATGTGTGTTAATATTGGCTTTGACTTTTGTGATCTGCAGGGAAGATTTGCGTGAGACTTTCAACAAGGAACACCCTAAGAACAAATTTGTTGCTGATGTGAGCGATATTTTTTTAGGGTCATTTTAAAACTTCTTCTATATGCTAAGCCTTAGCCAATGATCTTCAAAGTTGTACTGTGATGATGAGTTTCTGTGGACAATGCAACAGGTTGGAAAGGTTGCTGGAGACAAGTAGAAATCCTTGTCAGACGTTGTATGTTCTCTGAACTGTTTCATCAGTTTTATGAACACATATGTTACCTTTCTTAAAACTCGGTCTAATATTGTGGGTTATCCAATAATTTAGGAAAGAGCTCCTTTTGCTGCAAAGGCTGAGAAACGTAAGATTGAGTATGGGAAGAAACATGAAAGCATACAACAAGAAACAGGTAATACTGAATGTCAATTTTAATATTAGAAATTATTTGAGCGATTGACTAACCATGATACATGTTGTTGTGATTTTTAGGAGGAAGGTCCAAAGGAAGATGAAGGTATAGAGTATAAAGCTTATCTTATTCATTATTACATAATGTAGTACATATACAATTGAGAGATGTACATGTATGGAAATAGCTAAATCAGAGGGATACAATAAAGAGAATATGGTAATGAATATATGATAGTATCTCTTCATAATATGCACCCTCAAGATGGAGCGGCTTGAGCAACTCCAATCTTGGATGAAAGAGCAGTAAATGGAGCTCTTGGTAGTGGTTTCGTTAAAGCATCGGCAAGTTGATCCTTAGATGAGACATGTACCACTTTTAGTGTGCCGTTTTGAACCTGATTTCGAATATAGTGATAGTCTAAGGCCAAATGTTTTATCCGGGAGTGGAAAACTGGATTAGCGCACAAATACGTGGCACCGACGTTGTCACAATAGATAGTAGGTGTCCCTGAAAAACATATGCCAAGCTCAGATAGTAAGGAACCGATCCAACTAATCTCGGCGGAGGTGTTGGAGACCGCATGATACTCAGCTTTGGTCGAAGAGCGAGCCACATCTTTCTGTTACTTCGACGTCCACGATATAGGATGTTTCCCGCGGTATATGACATAAGCATTGGTAGAGAAAAAATCGTCAGTGTCACCAGCCCAGTCCGCATCTGAAAAACCATGAAGATGAGCCGGATTACAAGATCTCTAGAACAGACCATGTGTAGACGTCCCCGCTAAATACCGTAAAAGACGCTTTGTGGCAAGCCAATGAGCATCAGTCGGAGCATGCATGAATTGCGAGAGTCGGTTGACAACGTATCAAATATCCAGTGGCGTGAATGACAAATAATGTAGACTACCAATCGTAGCTCCGTATTCGGTAGGGTCGGCAAGTGGGTGACCAACATGAAGTGATAACATGGGAGTAGTAGCCATAGGTGTCGTGACTGGTTTAGCACCAAGCATGTTACAACGAGTTAGCAGCTCAATAATATAACGTGTTTGAGTAAGAAACAAACCAGCAACGGTTCTATGTACTTCAATACCAAGGAAGTAATGCAAACCTCGGGATTCTTGACAGAAAAACGCGAGGCAAGAGACTGTAAAGTCTGGTTCAGAAGATTCGAATCGTTCCCGATGACAAGAATGTCATCAACGTATATAAGAATATTAAGTATAGAAGTACCAGCCTTGTAGATAAATAATGACGCATCTGCTTGGGAATTAATAAAACCTGAGGTAGTGAGGAAGTGACAGAGCACATGGTACCAAGCACTTGGCGGTTGTTTAAGGCCATAAAGAGCTTTGTGAAGCCGAAAAACATAAGATGGATGCGTTTTGTCTATGAATCTAGGAGGTTGGGTGATATACACTTCTTCTTTTACACGCCCTTGAAAAACGAATTATTGACGTCCAATTATTTTATCTGCCAAGAATTACTCACAGCAATGTCAAGTACAAGACGAATGGTAGTAGACTTGATTACCGGGCTAAAAGTTTCAGTGTAATCGTTTCCCCGTTGTTGGTTGTACCCTTTGGCGACAAGGCGTGCCATATACTGACTTACAGAACCATCGGGATGATATTTGATCGTGTAAATCTAACGACAACCAACAACATTCTAGGAAGGAGATGGTGGAACGGAGTGTATGTTCCATTGGTAACGAGAGAATTAAACTCAGCAGACATGGCTTCTCTCCATTTAGGATCAGACATGGCTTGTGTAACGGTTCTGGAATATGGTGAGTGTGGGAAGCGGTGGTTAGATAAGCATATTTGGAATTCGATTTGGTAATACCTTAATTGGCATGAGTGACCATAGGATGGTGGTTATGAGGTAATTCAGGTGAGGCGGAAGGAAGAGGCGTAGAAACAGGAGAAGTTTGTGGCGATGGTGAATTGAGTTGTGTTGAAGGTTGGGTTGGGCTTTGGTTAATTTGTGGGGTAATAATAGGTGGTTGGGTTGGGCTTTGGTTAATATGTGTCGTAATAATAGGTGGTTGGGTTGGGCTTCGGATCATAGTTGAAGTAGTAATAGGGTCAAGTGGGACATGGGCTTCATCATGGGCCTGATTATGAGAAGAGGCCTACATAGAAGAAGAGGGGGAAGAAGATACCTTATTATTGCGTGAAGATGAAATCATCGCTGTTGAAGATTCTCCCGGAGCCGACGTTTTAGGTGAAATCGGTGAAGATGGGGGCGTCGGAGAAATGAGTGGCACGGGAATGGAGATGTATGGTGGTAGCCATGGTCGAGAATCACCAGAGATAGAAGAAGAAGAAGATTGAGCAGGCGATAAAGCAGTAGATGCAGGGAATACATGTTCGTTGAAGCGCACATGTCGAGAGACATACAGACGACTGGAGATGGGTTCAAAACAGAGATAAGCACTTTGGGAGAGAAAATACCCCAGGAAGATGCAAGAAGCAGATCGAGGTTGAAGCTTGTGTTCACGGTAAGGACAAATCCAAGGAAAGCATTGGCAACCAAAATTTTTTAATTTGTGATAATTGGGTGGTGATTGAAAAAGACAGTGGTAAGGAGATGTCATAGAAAGAGTGTCAGTGGGCATACAGTTGATAAGGTAAACCGCACACGCAAAGGCATAGGACCAGTAATTGAGAGTGATCCGAGCCTTGTGAAGAAGAGTGAGGCCAGTTTCAACAATGAGACGGTGACGACGCTCCGCTAAGCCGTTATGTTCCGGCGTGTGAGGCGGAGTGGCAAGGTGAGTAAAAATACTGGAAGTAGCTATGAAATCCCGGAGAGCAATGAATTCGCCACCGTTGTCGTTGTAAAAGGTACGAATCTTTGTTTTGAACCGATTTAGTTTTAAAGCGAATGAAAGTGTCTTTAACATCGGATTTTAGTTTGAGAGGATATAGCCACATATACCGTGTATAATGATCAACAAGTAAGAGATAGTGCTTAAAACTATCGACATATCGGATAGGAGCAGTCCAAAGATGAGAGTAAATAATTTCCAAAGGATGAGTGGGTTGAATAGAGGTTTGGGAAAAAGATAGTTTATGACTTTTAATAATATTTCAATCAGCACAAGAGACTGTTTTTGATAAATTTTGGGAAAATGGTAAAGAGAAAGACATAAGAACAGATTTAAGAATGGGAAGAGATGGGTGCCCAAGTCTTGAATGCCAAGCCTCAATTGAAGTTTTGACAGTAGGTGTAGCATAGAAGGTTTGGATATATGGAATGGGCCACTCATACAACTCCTTATTGGTACGTCTTTGGAGTAACCGAGCCCCCGACTTCAAATCCTGAAACGAAGCAGAGAAAAATTCAATAGAAACGTTATTACTATTACAGAGGCGATAAACAGAAATCAGATTTTTTTGGATATTGGGAACATGAAGGACATTAGATAAGGTTAATGATTTTAGAGGGGAGGAAAGAATTTTTCAACCAGTGTGAGTAATGGGAGTTGTACTTCCATCAGCCATGTTGACTTCCTCACCACTAGTGTAAGGGTGATGAAGAGAAAAATTGGAGAGATCTGTGGTGATGTGGTGAGTCGCACCATTGTCTACAACCCACAGTGTTGCGGTTGCAAGATTAGCACGAGGATTCCAATACAGATAGGCCAGAGTAGGCAAAAGAGGACGTTGTGAAGGCTGTTGTAGTGCCATGAGTTGGAAACACTGACGAGCGGTATGTCCTTGTTGACCACAGTATTGACACTTTCCCTTGTAGGATTTTACATAACGTAGTTGATTTGATGATGTGTTGTTTCGTGATGAAACATGACGTGGTTTGGACGGCTGCCTAGGACGAGAATTAGCGTAGTTGGTGGAGACATGAAGTATAGGAGCAGGAGCAGTGAGAATTTTGGCTTCATGATTGATCAACTTTTCATGAATCTCAGTCAATGATGGAGTAACATCACGACCCTCCATTTGCTCCACAATTTGTCTGTAGTCTTCAGGGAATCCTTGCAAGACAAAGTCCACCTTGTCTTCATGATCAAGAACCTTGCCAAGGAGACCCAATTGATCGAATATGACAGTAAGCCCTTGAAAATATTCATCTATTGTTTTTGTGTCCTTGGTCCAGGCTTTGAGTTGGTTGTAAAGTTGTTTAATATGCCCACGACTTGGTTTTGCATATGTAGATGCCAAGGTATACCAGACATGAGCAGAGGTTGGAGCCATGGACACAAGAGGTTAAATGGAAGGTGAGATCTCTCCAATAAGTCCATTGTAGATTAACTGATTTTGGCGTTGTCACAGAACAAAGGCCGGATTTGGGGAAGTGGTACCATCGTTGGTGATGGTAGCGGCTGGAATTGTTGTAGAAGAATCAAGGTAAGAGCATAGATCATAGCCATTGAGAAGAGCATGAACTTGCCTGCTTCAAACTATATAGTTAAGAGGAGTGAGTTTATTAACATTGGACATGTTCATATTAAGAAGAGAAACCCCATTGACTTGAATAGTTTCTGCATATGTAGTAGACATGATGAGGAGAAGAAGAGATAGAGAAAAGAGAAAAGAGAAGAGGCATGAGATACAGAGAAGAGAGGAGACGGCTAGGAAAATTTAGGGTTTTCCTGCTCTGATACCATATAGAATATAAAGCTTATCTTATCCATTATTACATAATGTAGTATATATACAGTTGAGACATGTACATGTATGGAAATAGCTAAATCAGATGGATACAATAAAGAGAATATGGTAATGAATATATGATAGTATATCTCTTCATAATAGAAGGATCCTACAAGTCATTTTCAGAAGTTAATGATGATGATGATGATGATGATGATGATGATGATGATGATGATGATGATGATGATGCGGATGGTAGTGATGAGGTAAATGGTTGATTTGTTTGAAGTTAATTTACATCATTGCGTATGAAGAGCTGTGTTTTAACTTTGTTACTTTGGTGTTTAATTTCATACAGTGGTGTGAATAAAATATTTTGTTTCATGTGCGCCACAATTCTGTTGGAATTCAGCAATAAAAGGACCCATGGGATTTGATGCAAGGGGTATGAATTTCGATGAGCATCGACCCAGTAGAATCAACCATAACGTGTAGGCTGATGTTTCAGCAAGCTACGGGTACGACTCTCTGATTTGAGTCTAACGCATCAGTGCAAGGGTGGAGAGAATTTGGGATGTTAGTCAAAGAAAAACAAATAAACATGTTTTAAATGTTGGACGGTGGCCGTAATAGGAATAGTTGGGCCCGAGAAGATGGAGCAAGAAGAATGGGATCTCCTTGATAGGCAGGTTTTGGGTGTTATTAGGATAACACTATCTAAGAACGTCGCACACAATGTTTCGAAAGAAAAGACCACTGAAGGTTTGATGAAAGTTCTCTCGGATATGTATGAGAAACCGAGAGCCAATAACAAGGTGTTTCTCATGAAGAAGCTCTTCCACTTAAGGATGGATGAAGGTGGGTCTGTTGCAGCGCACGTGAACGATTTCAACACAATTGTCAACCAATTGTCTTATGTTGAAATCAAATTTGATGATGAGGTACGAGTGTTGATCTTATTGGCATCTTTGCCTAATAGTTGAGAGCCCATGAGGGCTGCGGTTAGTAACTCTGTAGGTACTCATAAACTTAAATTTAATGATGTTCGAGATCGTATCCTTGGCGAGGAAGTTCGAAGGATAGATTCTGGTGAAACATCTATGAGCTCTGCTTTCAACGTAGAAAACAGAGGAAGAAACCAAGACAGAGTTAACCGAAATAGAAGCATATCAAAATCAAGAAATGGAAGGAGCTATTCCAAGTTCAAACAACGATGGAATGTTGGAATTGTGGAAAGACGGGCCAGATTAAGAAAATTTGTTGGGCACCACCAAAGAAAGAAGAAAATGAAGGTGGAGCAAATGCGGTTACACAAGAAACGACCGATGCATTAACGGTGTCTATCGAATTTCCAGGAGAAAGTGAAGCTTATGATGCAACCTTGAGCAATGGTAAGGCATCTATCTCATTTGTTAACAGTCTGATCGATTCTTGGGTTTTGGATTCAGGAGCGTCATTCCACACCACTGCACACCACAACATTATGGAGAATTATGTTGCGGGAAACTATGGGAAGGTATATCAAGCTGATGGTTTACCACTAGATATCATTAGTATTGCAGATGTCAACCTTAAGATGCAAGATGGACGAGTGTGGAAGATCACAAAGGTTAGACATGTACCTAACTTAATGCGAAATCTTATCTCAGTAGGACAACTTGATGATATGAGCCATAATGTCAATTTTGGTGGAGGATATTGGAGAGTAAAGAAGGTTTCTATGGTGGTTGCGGAAGGTCATAAAAGAGTTACTCTTTATATGACGACGTGTTATCAAGACACACCTTCATTTGTTGAAAATGTCAAACAAACCAAATTGTGGCATTGTAGATTGGGGCACATGAGTAAGAAAGGCATGAAGCTCATGGTGGAAAATCGTGTGATTCCTGATCTAAAGACGATGGATCATCACATGTGTGAGAGTTGCATTCTCGAAAAACAGAAACGAGTTAGTTTCTCAAGTAAAGGGAAGAAACCAAAATATGAGAAGTTGGAGTTAGTGCACACGGATGTATGGGGACCAGCTCTTGTCTCTTCACTTGGAGGGTCACAATACTATGTGACTTTTATTGATGACAACACAAGGAAGGTGTGGGTATACTTCATGAAGAACAAGTCAAAGGTATTCACGATCTTCAAACAGTTTAAAGCGATGGTTGAGAATGAGACGAATCTCAAGGTGAAATCCTTAAAATCCGATAATGGTGGTGAGTACACCGATGGTGAGTTTAGAGGATATTGAGCTGACAATGGGATCAAGATGGTGAGAACTATTCCTGAAACGCCCCAACAAAATGGAATAGCAGAAATAATGAATAGAACACTAAACGAGCGTGCGAGGAGCATAGGGATACATTGTGGATTGCCTAAAAGTTTTTGGGTGGATGCAATCAACACAGCAGCCTTCTTGATAAACAGAGGAAAATCTGTTTCTTTGGGTTTCAAAATCCAAGAAGAAGTTTGGAGCCGAAAGAAAGTAAATCTATCTTTCCTTAAGGTATTTGGTTGCTTATCCTATGTTCATATTGATGATAGTGTGAGAAGTAAGCTTGATCTAAAATCCAAGAAGTGCTACTTTATTGGTTATGGAGACACGAAGTTTGGTTATCGGTTTTCGGATGATCAAAGTAAGAAGATAATCCGGAGTAGGAACGTTGTCTTCAATGAAGATGTGTTGTACAAGGACAAGCTAGGAGAGGGCTCAAAATACAAAGAGCCAACTGTTTTTGATTTTGAAGATATCCTAGCACAAAAGTTGCATGAGAATTACACAACAGAAGACAAAGCTTTAGAAGAAAGCAATGAGAGAGATGAGAATGATGATTCTGAAGTTATCCCAAAAACTCCAGTTACGGAGTTACGCCGTTCAAGCAGAATCATTAGGCCACCTGTAAGATTTTTTCCATCTCTCACCTATATTTTGCTCACAGAGAGAGGTGAACCTGAATGCTATGAAGAAGCAATGAAAGTTGATGAATCAATTACGTGGGAGTAAGCAATGAAGAATGAGATTGACTCGCTAATGTCCAATTATACGTGGGAGTTAGTCGAGTTACCTAAGGAGAAGAAGGCATTGCACAATAACTGGGTTTACCGAATAAAGGAAGAACACGATGGAAGCAAAAGCTACAAAGCGAGGCTAGTTGTGAAAGGTTTCCAAAAAAAAGAAGGGATTGACTGCACGGAAATATTTTCTCCTGTAGTTAAGTTGGTTACGATAAGATGTGTTCTTGGATTGTTAGCCAAGGAAAATTTACATCTCCAACAGATGGATGTAAAAACTGTGTTTCTTCACGGTGACTTGGAGGAAGAAATTTTCATGAGACAACCTGAAGGTTTTAAAGTGAAAGGACAAGAGAAGCTAGTGTGCAAACTTCAAAAGAGTCTTTATGGATTAAAACAAGCTCCAAGACAATGGTATAAGAAGTTTGATACCTTCATGAAGAAAGCTAATTTTCTAAGATGTGAAGCTGATCATTGCTGCTAGTTCAAGAGGCTTGAAGACTCCTACTTGATATTGCTTCTTTATGTTGATGACATACTGATAGTGGGAGCAGATTTAAATGAGATCAACAAGGTGAAAGATAAACTCTCGGAAGAGTTTTCCAAGAAAGACCCGCGTGAAGCAAAACCTCTTCTTGGGATGAGAATCAGTAGAAGCAAGGAGGGTATTAAGATTTCAAAAGAAGAGTATGTTAAAAAGGTCCTCAAGAGGGTCAACATGGATGACGCGAAACCAGTTAATACTCCTTTGGTGAGTCACTTTCGGTTATCCAAAGATCAGTCACCTGTAACTGAAGATGAGATGGCTTATATGGATAAAGTTCCATATGCCTCTGCTATAGGAAGCCTGATGTACACGATGGACAAATTTCCAGACATTGCACATGCATTGGAAGTTGCTAGCATGTTTGTGAGCAACACCGGGAAAGCACATTAGGAAACGGTAAAATGGATTCTCAGATACTTGAAAGGAAATTCAAGTCACTCGTTATATTTTAGAAAATGTGAAATGGGGTTGCAAGGTTATGTTGATGCTGAAAATGGAGGTGATGTTGATAGCATAAAGAGCACAACTGGGTATGTTTACACTTTAGGTGGTACTTCAATTTGTTGGGTTTCAAAGTTGCAGAAGATCGTAGCTCTATCAAGTCGTGAGCTGAGTATGTTGCAGTGACAGAGGCAACAAAGGAAATGATGTGGTTACAATCATTTCTGCAAGAGTTGGGTCAAGACCGCAAGAGAAGTATATTGTACTGTGATAGTAAAAGTGCCATTGATTTGGCAAAGAACTCGGTGTACCATGCTCGAACGAAGCACATAAAACTTCGAGACCACTTTATTAGATTTGTACTAGAAGATGATATACTAGTACTAGAGTAAATCCAAGTAAGCAAGAATCCAGCGGATATGCCGATTGATAAACTGAAGTTATGTTCAACTTCAATTGGCTTGTTAGCTTAACAAGACCGGAAGACCCGCTACATGATCAAGGTGTGAAGACGGATTGAAATCAGTCTTCAAGTGGGAGATTGTTAGTCAAAGAACAACAAATAAACATGTTTTAAAAGTTGGACCATGGCCGTAATAGGAATAGTTGGGGTTGACAAATGATTCAATGGACGGTGGCCGAAATTTGTTCGGTTTCACACTCGGTTACAATCTCTATAAATAGAGATCATTGGAGAGGAGAAGAAATCATCCCAACACAAAAAAATCATAAGAGAAAGATAGAGAGATAAACACTTTGAGAGAAAATCCAAACGGGTTTGAGAGAAATTCAAACGGGAAAATTAAGAGTAATTTTTCATTGTTATCGGGTTTGGGTTTGTGAGTCGAGAGTGTTGTAATATTCTTCTTGATAATAAAAAGATTTGTAACGGGTCCGGAGACGTAGGCAAAGTTAGCCGAACTGTGTTAACAATTTCTTTGTGTGCATTATTTCTTTCTCTTCTCATCTAAGGCTTATAGGAAATTCGCGTTTATTTCCTAACATGGGCACTTACGAAAAAAATTGGGTAGGGAACATATAGCATCGCTCTAATGGTAGATGACTATGGGTTGCCAATTTCATTACTTCGCTAGATATACAAAGTCCAAGCGTTATACGTGCTGGCACTATATTGGAAGATCCAAAGTTAAGTTCAAGATTATCTAGATCAAGAAATCAACACCTCTCAAAGGTAAAAAAATTTTGATTTAATTGGGCCATTGCTCACGATGTTCAATGCGTAGGATCCTTATACACTCCCCCCAGAGGCTACAAAGAGAGTTGAGACTTACTGTGATTTTCAAAATGCTTAATCTTTTAAACACATCCTCAAAGTATATATGGTAAAGTATCGCTGAGTTTTTTTTTCTGTCTGTGTTTTAATGCTTTAAATTTCAAAGGGAAGACAAGAAGAAGAAGAAAAAAAGTATTATGTTGATTGCGAGGTGCACAATTGGAGAACAAGAAAAAAAAACTTGATGCATTTTAAAGGTGACCAAATGCATTTCTTAGATAAGCGATATAACATAGACATGTCAAAGAAGGCAATCAAGTTTCTCAAGAGAAATGTCGAGAAAGATACTTGAAGCAATAAGTTTTGATTTGCAAGTGGAGATAATTATCTAATGAGGCTAAAACTGTCCAGAAATAATATGTCCAAGACTCTAAATGGAGAGTTATGTACTTTTAGAGCCATATATTTAGAAATAGACTTGAATGCATTTAGAGCCATATTGAACTTCACGAAGAAAAATCGTTTATTTTACTTTTGACATAATTCATTATTTGGTTATTTGGTGACAAAAAAAGAAGAAGATATAATTCATTATTTTTTTACAAAATTCTTAATTATATATATATATATA
>OVBE01012134.1:0-13633 GCA_900406425.1 Iberis pinnata
TTTATAATTTGGGGGTTAAAGTTTATATTTGGGTTACTATTTATATTTTTGTTTAGGTTTGGGGTTTATATTTTGAGGTTTAAGGTTTATATTTTTGGGTTTAGGTTTATATGTTGGGGTTTGGGTTTATATTATGGGGTTAAAGTTTATATTTTGGGGTTAAGCTTTATATTTGGGTTATGGTTTATTTTTAGGAGTTTAGGGTTTATATTTTGGGGGGGTTAAAGTTTATATTTGGGGTTTAGGGTTTATATTTTTGTTGAGAATTTATTTTTTGGGGTTTAGGATTTATATTTTGGAGTTTAAGATTTATATTTTGGAATTAAGCATTTAATTCAATTTTTTTTTTTGACTAATCCTAGGTGGCAAAATAATTGGTGTAAATGAGTGAGGTGAATTTGAGAATTCACCATGGGAGTGAACCCAAGTTTTTTCCCTCTTCATTTCTCTTTGCAAAGCATAGATAATCAATTGTACTTTAATTTGATTGGTTGAAAGATGTGAAAGGAAATTTCGTTTCAATTTTCATCCTACCGAAATCAAAAAGTAGTAATTAAGTATTTTTAGCCTTATAAGCTCGTTAAGTTTTGGAAGGATCTTTTATTTATATCAAACAGATTCGTTAAGTTTTGGAATTTGGCTTTATAAGCTATTTAATTTTTGACATTCCTTTATTTAATATGTACATTGTATCAAACAGATTTTCATTACCATATATTATAATATTATTAGTTTAAATTTTTGGAAGAAAATCTTGTTTTAATAACTGATAATATATCAGTTATCACGGATGAACTTGCCAAGCCTTGTTCATTAGATCCCTATATAAACTACAAAGGATAAACACTACAGAGCAAATCAGAATTGATCTGAATATTTACATCAGCTTTTGTATATTTTGAAAAGTTGAAGATATGGCAAAAATTTCTCACATGGTTATTGTGTTGGTCTTCATTCTTGTTACTGCAAGTTGTAAGTACAACTAAATATAAGTAACAATGTCAATTCAAATCTACAAAATGAGCATAATTAATAACAGTATCTAATATATATATTGTATATACTTATGTTTTTTCTTTTTTGTAAACGCAGATGTCTCTGTATCAGATGCAAGAGAGATGAAGATGCAAGAAACAACAAATGGGTGTGATTCAAAAAGAAAAGATTGCCCTATGGCTGATATTAACCAATTTGGAGGATGCAATCAAGATTCTGATTGTGACAAGAAATGTTTTCCGTCGTGCGAATTCAGAAAATGTACAATTAGGCACACATGTGAGTGCACTTTATGTTAAACTAAAATATTGTGAGTGTTATATAAAGATAAAGAAAAGATGTTAAAGGTTCAATATTCTTTTGGTCAACTTCTTTCAAATAATTTTGGCATAATTTCGATAGATACATTTATGACTTTTGTCATCTTTTCAAGCTAAATAACATACTAAATTAAAATCAGCGTTATGTATACGGTTATTTTTTGTAGCAAATTATAAATTTATATAAAATTTTCTTATACAAATTGTAAGTTTATTATATGCTAAACACTTCAAAATAATTTTTTTGTGTATATGGTTATGTTGGAATATCCGTACCTGTTTATAACGCTTTATAAATATAAACTAGGAATTCAATTTCCCATGATACGTGCAAATTATGAATAAGATCTATATCATAAGGTATAGAACATACCTGGTAATTACGCAGCGGAAAACACACTGAAATTAGTCGATGTTTTGAACACACTGAAATTAGTCGATGTTTTGAACACTCTAATTGTCGTGCCTCTATTGGTATCCACACGCACGTAAACTAAATCGAACTGGTACTAGCATACCAATAAAATCAAATCTCAAAAAGTGTTTAAGTTTTTCTTACAAAGAAAACTTCTCTGATCGGAAAATATAAGCCATTTGTGTATACATATATATACATCGGCTAAAAGGAAAAAGAATACGTTAACCTAATGTTGACATCATTACGTTAAGTTAACGTACTGGGCCTTACTAATCCAATTTCTAATTGGACTAAGAATTTCACATCCATTTTCCATATCTCATAATCATGATAGAAAACAATTTCTAGGAGAATCTGAATGGACTTAAACATCACGACTAAAGAGTAAGTTTCATTATAGTCTATACCATGAATTTTTGTGGAACCTCTAGTTACCAATCTCGCTTTGTATATCTATATTACCATCCATGTTAAATTTCTTCTTGAAAATCCATTTTCACTCAACAGCTTTAACACCATCAGGAAAATCAACCAAAGTCCATACTTTGTTAACTAACATGGATTCCATTTCGGATTTCATGGCCTTTAACCATTTTTCAGAATTGGTGTCCATTAATGCTTCCTTGTAGGATGTACGTTCATCACTTTCTATTATTAATAGATCATGATGACCTGTCACCCAATCCACAAATCTATTGGGCTCGTGATGGTTTCTTTCAGATTTACGCACCTCAGGTTCAACAGGCGTAGTTTCTACGACTCTTCGTAGATCCAATTGATATTCTTCTTGAAAGATTAGAACATCCTCTTGTTTTTCTCGAAATTCTTCGAGTTTTGCTTTACTCCCACTGGTTCCTTTTGATAGAAATTCTCTTTCGAGAAAGACACCATCCCGAGCAACAAACACTTTGTTCTCGGTGGGATTGTAGAAGTCATCAGTAAATGTAATGAAGTACTGAAAACTTCTTCTAGCACCTATACTCTTGGGCCCACATACATATGAATGTATCAAGCCCAATAGGTCTGTTATTTGGTTAAGTAACAGGAATTGTGAATCAGCTTTAAACCGGTCTTGGTTTAGCTCAAGAAGAAATTAAAGTTTTTAGTTCTGCATATTAAATCGAGATTCAAAATCAGAAGAGTGAAGTTTCAGTTTTCTCGGTGGTTAGGTTGTTGCAACAGTATTCAACAGTATTATGAGCTTATATATTGACTCGCAAAATTCAGAAGAAAGATAGCTTCATAAAATCTTCTTCTTGAGAGAAAAAAAAGTTTTCTGGGTTTGTAGAGTAATAGGATCATTTGTAAAAGTGTGATTGTATTGTTCTTCAAATTGTTCTAGTGCATTTTCCGGATTGAATTTGGCCCAAGTGAGTAGCTTTCCAAATTGAAAGTGAACAATGGGTAATCAATTCTTGTGTGTCATTTTACTTTATGTTTTAGTTGTTCTTTCAATTACAATCAAAGTGAGCGAGTAAGCAAAGAGAATCGAGTCTCAAGATCAATCAAGATTCAAAGGTGTTTCCATAACAATTGATATCAGAGCACAAATGAAGGATCTGATGACTGTAACAACAAGAATGAAAGTAGATCGGTTCGATGGAATTGGAGATTTCTCACTCTGGAAAGTTTGTATGATGGCACAACTCGGAAATCAAGGTTTAAAGGAAGTTATACTCAGCGATAACTTCGAAATGGCATCTCGGGTAAGTAAGCCTGAGGAGAAAGGACCCAAACCCAACAATTATGATTCCTTGAAGGCGGAAGTAAATCTTGATCCTGTAAAACTGAAGAAAGATGAAAAAGCTAGAGATATTATAATCTTGAATGTAGGTGATCATGTTCTTAGGAAAATAAAATTGTGTTCTACTGCAGCTTCCATGTGGACTATGTTAGATCGTATATATTTGTCTAAGTCATTTCCAAATAAGATACATGTTCAATCTCTATTCTATACTTTTAGATCATATGCATCAAAATCAATAGATGTTAATGTGGATTCTTTTCTAAAGATAGTGGTTGAGATGAGTAGTCTTAATGTGAATGTATATGATGAAATTCAAGCTATCTTTTTTTTCTAAACTCTCTTCCAGGTAGTTATGATCACCTAAAACACACGTTGAAATATGGGAAGGAGACATTAACTCTTGAAGAAGCTATATCAGCTTCAAGATCAAAAGAAAGAGAATTGTCAGATTCATTGGAAGCTGGAAAGGTAATGGCAACTAGCTTGTACACTTCAGAAAGGGGGAGACCACAAGGTCAAGACTCAAAGAAGAGCAAGGGTAAAGGGAGAAGCAAGTCTCCATCAAAGAACAAGAAAGTATGATGGTTCTGTCACAAAGAAAGATATTTCAAGAAAGATTCTTATGCTAGAAAGAAGAAGATGGGAAATGATGAACAAAGTAAAGATGGTGTTATAACAGAGAAGTTGGTGTACTCAGAAGCATTGAGTATGAATGAAGTAAATGCAAAGGAAGTTTGGGTCATTGACTCAAGTTGTACATAGCATTTGACTTCAAGAAAAGAGTGGTTCTCTGAATTTAATGAGGATGGTAAAACAACCATTCTGTTAGGTTATGATCATGTGGTTGAGTCACTTGGATACGGGTCAGACAGATTAGATACAAATGGAGGATGTGTCAAGATTCTAAACAATGTCAAAAGAGTTTGCACTGTTGGATGTACCAAACCTCAGGAGAAACCTAATATCTACAGGAGTGTTGGATGATTTAGGATTCACACATGAAGATGGAAATGGAAGGGTCAGGTTCTACAAAGATAAAAAGTTTGCACTGATGGGAATTTTTTAAAAATGGACTATACGTGTTAGATGGCATGACACAAGTACCTGAAAATTGCCTCAGTGAGCAAGCAATGTCTAAGATAGTACTATGGCACAAAAGAATGGGACACCTAGGTATCAACAATCTAAAGATCTTGGCTGAGAAAGGACCTTTAAAGAAAGCAGAGGTTAAGAACTTAGAGTTCTGGGAAATTGTGTAATGGATAAATCAAAGAAACTAAGTTTCAATCTTGCAAAGCATGATACAAAGGATCTTCTTGGTTACATACGTGCGGTAAATGTGTAAATCTATGGTTGTTAGATGAATGTAAATGTGTTATCAGTCGTAATGTTGTTTTCATGAAGAATAAGTATACAAGGATACCCTTAGTGAAACAAAATCAAGGATACAAAAGGAGCCTACAAATAATAGACATGACAAGAAAGTTTACGAATAAAAAAATAGTAAACAGGAGTCCACTGGAGAAAGTCATCATCAAGGTGGAGCTAGCTCAGAAGAAGATGAAGACAAGGACATAAGTGGAGAGGATACTAAAGCAGAGGAACCTCAACCAGGAGAATCAAGTCTCAACAACTATCAGTTGGCTAGAGACAGGATGAGAAGGATAATCAGACCTCCAACAAGGTTTGATGATTATACTGATGATGTGATAGATTTTGCATTTTTAACTGTAGGAGATATTGGAGAAACATCAAAACCAAATTGCTATCATGAAGCTAAGAAGGATGTAAACTGGAACAATTGGAATGCTACTGCAAAAGAAGAGATGTTGTCTCTGAGTAAAAATTAGACTTGGAATTTGGTGGATAAACCAGAAAGAGCTAAGGTCATTGGTTGTATGGCTGTCCAAGCTGAAGGCATGTACTGCATGAGTTGGACCAAAGAGATTTAAGGCAAGGTTGATAGCAAGAGGATTTACACATAGAGAAGGCATAAATTATCAAGAGGTGTTTGCCCCAATGGTCAAACACATTTCTATAAGGATATTATTGTCTGTTGTGGTGAACCAAGACATGGAGCTGGAGAAAATGGACGTGAAGACGGCATTCTTACATGGTGATCTTGATCAGGTTCTGTACATGGAGCAGCCAGAAGGCTTTTATTCAAAAAGGTCAAGAGCATAAGGTCTGCAAGTTGAAGAAAACACTATATGGCTTGAAGCAGTCTCCTCGTCAATTATATCACAGATTCAATAGGTTTATGTTGGATCAAAATTTTAAAAGAAGTAACAGAGACACTTATTTCTATGTCAAAAGAACAAACAAGGACATATTTATCTACTTACTATTGTATGTAGATGACATGTTATTGCAGTTAAGGAGAGAGGTGACGTTGAAGACATCAAGCTTAAACTTAGTAAAGAGTTTGAGATGAAGGATATGGGTGTAGCAAGTAAAATCATGGGTATGGATATTATAAGGGACAAGAAGGCAAATACATTGAGGCTCTCACAATCAACATATCTGAAGAAAGTTCTATCCAGGTTCAATATGGAAGATTCAAAAGCAGTTGATACACCTATTGGAGCTCATTTCAAATTGGCCTCAACAAAGGATGAAGATGAGTGTTTAGAGACTGAGGTAACTCCCTATCTAAGTTTTGTAGGTAGTGTGATATATGCAATGGTTAGTACTAGACCAGATTTAGCATATGGACTTGGATTGCTAAGTAGATTTATGAACAAACATGGAGATATACATTGGGAAGCTGTGAAGTGGTTACTCAGGTACACTAAAGGTTAATTGAGTCACATTGGTGTTTACAAAGAATAAACATATATATATATATATATTCAAGGCTTTTATGACTCATAATTCGCTTCAGGTATAGATAAAAGCAGGTCCATTAGTGGATATATGTTCATGGTTGGTGGGAATACAATTATCTGGAAATTAGGTCTACACGAAGTTGTGGCTCTATCTACAACTGAGGCAGAGTATATAGCTTTATCAGAAGCAGTAAAAGAAGCGTTATGGATTCAAGGTTTGCTTGAAGACATGGGTATAAATCAGAGAATAATTGCAGTGTGGTGTGATTCTCAGTCTGCTTTAAGTTTAGCAAAGAACGGTATCTTCCATGAAAGGACAAAGCATGTAAAGGTAAAGTATCATTTCATAAGGGAAATCATTGATGAAGGTTTTTTGGAAGTGTTGAAGATACACACATCAAAGAATCCTGCATATGTGCTCACTAAACCTATTCCAATAAATAAGTTTAGTGCAGCATTACAGTTTCTGAAACTGTTGTAGTAAAGGACTTAGGTCCTTACATCCGAAGGTTAAATCCAAGTTTGGCAGTGCACTAGAAGTGTCTGAAGCTCTCTTAAAGATGATTCAAGGTGGAGTGTTATTTGGTTAAGTAACATGAATTGTGAATCATCTTTAAACCGGTCTTGGTTTATCTCAAGAAGACATTAAAGTTATTGGTTTAACATACTAAACTGAGATTCAAAACCAGAAGAGTAAAGTTTCAGTTTTCTCGCTGGTTAGGTTGTTGCAACGGTCTTCAACGGCATTATGAGCTTATATATTGAGCTTGCAAAATTCAGAAGAAAGATAGCTTCATATCATCTTATTCTTGAAAGAGAAGAGAGTTTTCTGGGTTTGTAGAGTAATATGATCATTTGTAAAAGTGTGAGTGTATTGTTCTTCAAATTGTTCTAGTGCATTTGCCGGATTGAATTCGGCCCCAATGAGTAGCTCTCCAAATCGAAAGTGAACGTTGGGTAATCAATTCTTGTGTGTCATTTTACTTTCTGTTTTAGCTGTTCTTTCAATTACAATCAAAACGAGTGAGTGATCAAAGAGAATCGAGTCTTAAGATCTTCAAGATCGATCAAGATTCAAAGGCGTTTCCGTTAAAAGGTCATTATCCTTTCACTGTTTCCAGTAAATGGAGCTTTAGTCATTTTTCCCAACAAACAAGATTCACATGTCTCATAAGATTCATAATCAAACGAGCTCAAAAGTCCATCATGATGAAACTTTTGAATGTGTTTCTCATTTATGTGGCCTAAACGACAATTCTAGAGAAATGCTGGATTTGAGTCATTAGACTTAGACTTCTTGGTACGAATGTTATAAACAGGCGAGTTTTGGTTTAGAACATAAAGCCCATTCTCTAATGGAGCGCTACCATAGAAAATACCATCACGATCAAAAATACAACATTTATTCTTGATCGAAAATTCAAAACATTTAATGTCCAAACATGAAATTGAGATGATATTCTTGTTTATAGCAGGAACATAATAACAATTCTTAAGTTCTAAAACCATGCATGAAGGTAAGGACAGTTTATATGTTCCCATAGCTAATGCAACAACTGTTGCTCCATTAGCCACAAGAAGTTCAACTTGCCCTTCCTCCAAAACCCTACTGGTTTCTAGTCCTTGCACATTAACGCAAATGTGAGCACCACAACCAGTATCTAATACCCATAGACTAGAGTTAGAAGTAATAACATTTACTTCTATAACATAGATACCCAAAGAAGAAACATCAAATGTTTTCTTCCTTTCAAGATCTCCAAAAGAATTAAGAAAGTTTGATTCATTCAATTTATCCTTCTCAAGAACATATTGCAATGAATAGGAATTGTGAGGGTTTGACATAATTTTCAAGAAATAAAAGAAAAGCAAAGCTAAATTAAAATGATGTTCATGAATTCTAAGCATTCTTAATGTTGAAGAAAAATCCCACTAAACTCAAAAATTGCTCAAAAAAAAATTTAGTGATCCAAGATCCACATTTCACTAGAATCCAAGTGAGTTTTGGCTCCACCCTCGAATATCTAGCTATTTAGGTAAACAATACCATTGCTAATTATATCCAATGTAATTTTTGGTTGTGGATGACATCCTATGTCTTATTCAACTCTATGTCTCTAAGCCCAAAACCGTTTTGATAGTCTAGTCAAGTTAACCAATCTTATTTCATATAGTAACAATTACTTCTCAAATTTTCAAACCATCATGGACCACTGCGTTGGCAGACCCGCCACACAATGTTTAAAGTTTTGATTGTCACTATTTGTCTCACTTTCAAACAATTGTAGATCGCTGCTTTGGTCTATCTGGCGTACAAAAGTTCAAATTTGAACAATAAATAAAATTGGAGAGACATTTAATACCTTAACATTAAAATGAAGAATAAATTAAACTCATTTTAATTATATTCAAATTTATATCTAATATAAATTATTAAAATATAATTAATACATATACGTTTACATATATGAAATTAATATAATTAAATAAATTTATTTAATCAAATTAAATTAAATTATCAATCATTTTTTATATAGTGTTATCAACGATATGCCTAAAAACAACTTTGATCAAATTAAAGTTATAATTTGATCAGGCACACATGAATATAAAATTAATAATGATTTGGCTTCCAATAAACCAAGAAAACCAATTACTTTATTCTTGTATTGATACCACATAAATAGTCGATTACTCAAACAAAGATAATTGATTTCCAGAGACATTTATATACGCACACAACACATATCAAACACGCAGAGACGATGATGCCCTCCAAAATTAATTAAAACACGTACGCGACAATTGCATAATTATGTAGTGATATCCTAACATGCTTTTGAGAACAAAACTCATAATTATGCAATTCTACTGAATCGAACAATTAACAGTTGACTTTTACAAAATAAACATGTCACATACTTTAACAATTAAGTATTACCAATTTAAACATGTTCAAATGAAAATCAGATTGATTATTATATATATATATATATATATATATATATATATAAAAGATTTATATATGATGGCTTTGATACTACTGTTAAAATATTCATACATATTTATAACGCTTTATAAATATAAACTCTGAATTTAGTTTCTTAGGATACGTGCAAATCATAAATCAGATCTATATCATAATGTATAGAACATACCTAGTAATTACGTAGCGGAAAACAAACTAAATTAATTAAGGTTTCGAGCACTGCAATTGTCGTGCCGACCCGGAACAGACAAGAATTGACCCGGAACCGAACCGAATATTAGAAAAGTATCAATTGGGTATTAGAATTTAGGATCCGAAGAACTGGAACCGAACTGAATACCAGAAAAATCAATTTTTGGTTTTTTAGGTTTGGTTTTTGTTTTTGAATTTCGGTTTATTCGGTTACTTTTCAGTTAATTTTTTGGTTTTTTTTGTTATTATCGTTTTTCTCGGGTTATTTAAAAAAAATCGATCGGTTATCGAACCGAACTGAGAACCAAAATTGAAAATTCCTTTTGTGCGATTAGGTTTCTCTACATAACTCGTTTCAGCTCGTGAAATCTATGGTTCAGTTCAGAAAAACTCAGTACGGTTTTCTTTCACAGCCCTACAAAAAACCATGAATCTAAATCTAAGAAAAAAAAAACAACACTTACAAAAAAAAAAATAAAAGTTTCCAACCTAATGCCAACACGTAGCACTAAGCACCTGAATTTAAAAAACACTACAAAAGATCGATTCTTCTAAATTTGATTTGCTTTTGTACTTTTTATTTATTTTTTTGTTAAGATTATGCTAAACACTTCAACGGAGGTGGTCTTACTATTCCAATTCCTAATTGGACTAATAATTGTTCACGTGATGCTCATTATTTTTTTCTTTCTTTTATTTTTCTTCCTTTTATTTATCTTCCTTTTTATTTTCTTATTTAATTAAATATATATATATCTCTAAACACAACAATTGGTTTAATCAAAATTAATCCAATTATAAAATACATTTATAATTCAATTTGCTTAGGTATGTGACCGGTATGATTATATAATATTAGCAATGGATTCAAAAATTGTAAAACAAAAGAAAGATCAGAAAGAATTTTCTGCCATTCATTCATGTGTCGAGCTCAATATATACAAGAAGATAGAATCTAAATAAGTTGGGACATGCTCAAAAACTATAACAACTTTACATGAATATCTATGAATATTTGTATATAATCCTAAATATGTGGTATATATATATATATATATATATATATATATATATATATATATATATATATCGCCTAATACTCCCCCTCAAGTTGGAGCATGAGAGTCAAGAATGCCCAACTTGGAAGTAAGAGTATCGAACTGAACACGTCCCAAAGCTTTAGTCAAAACGTCCGCCAGCTGCTCTTTAGAATTCACGTGTGAAGTAGTAATAAGACCCGCCTTCAAAGCATCACGAACCCGGTGACAATCAATCTCCACATGCTTAGTCCGCTCAAGAAAAACAGGTTTGGAAGCAATCTATAGAGCGGATTTATTATCGCAGTAGAGACGAGCATGTGAAGAAGGAGTGAAACCCAAATAGGTTATAACTGAGTAAGCCATTTGATCTCACGAGTAGCAATGGACATGGCTCGGTATTCGGCTTCAGCTGAAGAATGAGAAACAACGTCTTGTTTCTTAGTCTTCCAAGAGATAGGAGAATCACCAAGCAACACAACAAAGGCTGTCAAAGAACGTCTTGTTTGCGGACATGCGGTCCAATCCGCATCACAAAAAAACTCGTAAAGAAATATCGGAGGAAGAATGTAGCAAAATACCGTAACCATCTGTCCCCTTCAAGTACCGAACCACCCGCAAAGCAGCCTCAAACTGACGCTCTCGGGGACACTGCATGAATTGAAAAAGAATGTGCACCGAGTAAGATATGTCTGGCCGAGTATTAGCCAAATAAATTAACCGTCCCACCAAGCGACGATAACAAGCTGGGTCGGACAAAGCCGGACTCGTGTCAACACCAATATGATGATTTTGTTCCACCGGAGTATGCGCAAGACAAGCTTGAAGGAGTCTGGTCTCGGCTACAATGTCGAGAGCGTACTTACGCTGAGACATTAAAATTCCATCACTATTTTGAGCAATCTCAATGCCCAAGAAGTACTTAATTTTCCCTAAATCCTTCATGTGAAAACATTGACCCAAATAGCTCTTAAACTTCGTGATGCCTGCCGAGTTAAATAAGATCATCAACATAAATAAGTACTCGAATCTCAACAGTACCTCTCGAGTAGCAAAACAAAGAGTATTCAGAATAAGACTGTACAAAACAAGCCTCGAGGAGAGAAAAAGTAAGCTTCTAAAACCAACAACGAGGAGCTTGCCGTAAACCGTAAAGAGATTTATGCAACCGGCAAACTTTCGAAGAGTCCAAGTGATGAAACCCTTGTGGTAACTTCATGTACACTTATTCATTCAAATCTCCATGAAGAAACACGTTGTGTACATCCATTTAGTGTAATTCTGATATTACTCAGATTTAATGCATTTTAGTGGGCATTTATGCCTGCTAGACTTGCATTTTCTGAGCTCTTTCATTGTAAATTGGAACTTTCTCAGGACTTTCAAGTGTTCGGGTCGATTTGGATTAAAAGTGCTGAAATGGTGTTTGATTGGATGGAATCTGAGTAAGTGAAGAATTGAAGAACCAGTATGGTCTCAAATTGGTGAATTTGAAGAATTGAAGTCATGAAGACTTCATATCGATCGGTCCATCATTGGACCGATCGGTCTGAATATCCGAAGAAAACAGACATTATGGTCCGACCAGTCTACAGCTGGACCGATTGGTCCACAGGAGTTCGGAGAAGACGGACCGATCGGTCTGAGCTTAGACCGATCGGTCCAACGAGCCTGCGAGAATTTAAGAAGATTTCCATATTTTACAAAAGAGTCCTCAAGCCTATCCAAGTTTTCCTTATTTATTATTTTACTTTTTTAGACTATAAATACAAGGTGTTTTAGGTTTATTATTTCTTAAGCTTTATTTTATTATTCTAAGTTTTACAGGGGGAAGAATCCTGAACCTTTGTGGAGAAGATTTCTGAACCATATTTTATATTTATATCTATTTTAATTATATGTTCTTCTCTGATTTTGTATTGTTTATGCTTTGCAATGTCTGAGTAATTCACTAGTTAGGTTTCAGGGTTTCTTAGGAAAACCAAGTTTGATTGTTAGGTTTAACTTTGCAAGATTGAATTTGTTAGGTTCTTAGTCTAAATTTGTTCTTAATGCTTGAACTAGATTGATCACCTATTTCATGATAATAGGTTAATAAATACAAAGAGATCTGATTTAGAAACCTGACCAAATTTAGATGAATAAGTGTTATTGCATGCGAGAGTATTGTTTTAATGCTTATGAACAATTGAATCCGAGTTTTAATACATGATCGAATTATTTTAAAAACGGCGAGAGTTTGTCTCTTACAATTTGATCATAGGGTTTAATACTCCGAGAGGAGATTAAATTGCATTCGTTTTTCATGTTGAGAACTATTTTCAATCTAAAATATTGCATGTTAACTTGACTTTAAACCTGAATACATACAGATTTCCCTATTGCTTAGCGTTTTATTATTATAAGTTTTAAACCACTTTTAAATTACCGTTTTGAATTCGACAATCAAACTATTACTCTCACTTTAGCCATATTCGAGTTTTTAACTGAACGTGCATATCTGGTCTTTGTGGATTCGATACCCTTTGTTGTGCTACATTGAACTGTTCTTTACAGTACTAGTTTAGGATTAAATTCTAAGCCTATCATAATTTTGGCGCCAAATGAGCATTCATATGAACCATTGATTCTTGGAAGACCCTTTCTTTCAACCGTAGGGGCTGTTATTGATTTACCCAATCGGCGAATATCTTTGAAGAACATCAAGAAACGGGTTTTCTATCCAGCGATTCCTTCAAAAGGGATCTTTAGGCTTACTGCAATTAAAGAAGAAGAGATGCAGAATGGAGTTCATACTGAACCGGATCCTAAGTGTGTAATTGTTGAAGTCTCAAAGAAAGAACCTCCAATCTTAACAAGGAATAGCATGCTAAAGGTTAAGGAGAAGGTGAAAGTGAAACCGAAACTGGTGCAGAAAGACTCTCAAGTTACTTTGATCCCTCAAGCAATAGTTGGAGATACCATTGAGTATAAGGTGAAAAGCAAAGGGTTCTCAAGGCCTTTTTCGAAATTTAGAGTTTTACTCACCCCGGAGTTCAAAGAAAAAGGAATTGATGCTACAAAAACTATAATGGGTAAGGTTCTGAAGCTGAAGATGTCTGGGTTT
>OVBE01012135.1:1675-13631 GCA_900406425.1 Iberis pinnata
GTTGAGATTGCATCAAATCTTCTTCCTTCAAACGCTAAACCATTTTGGTTTTTCCAAAGATACCAACATATCCAAGGGTATATATGCTTCTTTTGATTAGAGAGATTGTGCATCTTGTGAAGGGAGAGTAAGTGATGAATGTTAGAGTGAATAGAAACTGGGCAGAATCCAGCTTCAGGTACAGGGATATGCATGATTGCCCATATTTTTCTAGCTATGTGACAAGAAAAAAGCACATGGTTGATGGCCTCTCTATCTAGACCACATCATTGGCATCTATTATCCACTCTCATGCTTCTTTTTTCCAAAATATCTGCCACTGGCAGGGCTTTTGAAACTGCCTTCAACAGAAAAACTTTAATCTTTGAAGAGGTTTTGATTTACCAAATTTGAGCCGCAATAGAGTTTGTTGATGGCAGCAAATTGGCTTCTTGAATTAGAGGTTTCTTTTGTTCATTGAAAGCTCGCCAGTAACCAGCTTTGACACTATATTCACCATTCTTTGCTTCTGCCCATATCCAATAATCTTCGATGAATATTGTTGGTCTCATTTCATATATGAGAGCAACCTCTCTTGGATAAAACATGTGATTTAACAGAGGGTAATTCCATGATCTTGCAGTTGTATCTATTAAGGCACTGGCCTTTAAGTCCAAATCAAAAATCGGTTGCTTTACCAAAGGGGTTATCATATGATCATCCTTTATCCATGCGTCTGTCCAAAAAAAAGTCTTGTTTTCTGTTTCCAATCCTCCGTTCCAGCCCTTTTAGAAGTAAATCTCTGCCATATAACAGCTTTTCCAGCCATGTGAAGTCTCTAACCCAACTGGTGCATTTAGGATGTTCGAAGAGGGGAAATATTTGTCTTTAAGAACTCTAGATAATAGAGAGTAGGGTGATTTGGTAAGTCTCCATACCTGTTTGGCAAGCAGAGCTTGGTTAAAACATGATTTATCTCTAAACCCAATTCCCCCTAGTGCTTTAGGCAAGCATAGTTTCTCCCAGTTAAGCCAATGAATTTTCCTTGTCCCTTGAGATGATGACCACCAGTATTGTGCAATGGCCCCTGCTATTTGTTTTGCTGTTTGTTGATTGATTTTGAAACAGGAACAGCGTAAACAGGCAAAGCTAGGGCGACAGCTTTTAAAAGAACTTCTTTTCCCCCTTGAGAAAGAAATTTGTTATACCATCCCGAGAGTTTTGTTTGCAGCCTGTCCTGGAGAAATTTGAAAACTTTTGCTTTGGAGCCCTTGAAACATTCGGGAAGACCCAGGTAGAACCCTAACTCCCCTTCAGAAACAATACCTGACAACAGTTTGAGATCCAACTTTAGTTGAGAACACACCTTACTGCCGAAAGTTATAGTGGATTTGTCTAAGTTTAGAATTTGACCAGAAGCTTCAAAGTATCGGTTAAGGATGATGAATAATTGGTTGCAGTTTTCTTCAGAGGCTCTACATATGAAAATATTATCGTCAGCAAATAGGAGGTGAGTTACTGAGGTTCCGGTGGGTGAAAACCTCAAACCCTGAATTAATCCAATTCTCTCTGCCTTTTTGAGCAAAAAGATGAGGCCTTCAGTACTCAGAACAAAGAGGAAGGGAGAAAGGGGATCTCCCAGCCTAATCCCCCTTTGAGGTTCAATTAATCAAAACGGCTGGTTGTTAATAAGAACCGCAAAAGAAGGGGTTGTGACAGACACCATCACCCACTTAATCCATTTTTGGTCGAAACCTAGGAGCTCTAGAATCATTTTCAAAAAATTCCATTCTAGCCTATCATAGGCTTTGGATAGATCCGTCTTGAGGAGCATAAACTCGTGGGAGATTTCTGGATGTGAGTTTATGGCATGAGCACATTCGTGTGCAATGAGAATATTATCTGAAATAAGCCTCTGGGAAACAAACGCTGATTGGGTGGGGGAGATAAGCTTATTCATGAAAGGCTTAAGCCTTTCCACCAAGATTTTTGTAATTATCTTGTAAAGCACCGAGCATAGGCTGATAGGCCTTAAATCCGACATCTTCTTTGGGTTGTTCTTCTTAGGAATGAGTCTGATGAGTGTAAAATTCCATTCTGGAGGCATGGTATTTGTTTCGAAAAAATTAGAGACTTCCTGAATGACTGAGTCTCCTATATCTGTCAAGTAATTTTGGAAAAAAGTTGCAGTCATCCCATCAGCTCCTGGTGCCGCCGAAGGTCTGATTGAAAAAACCGCAGCTTTTATTTCAGAATGGGAAATATGAGCAATAAGGCTGGTATTCATTCTTTGTGTGACTTTCTTTCGAAAACCCTGAAAATGATCTCTGTTCAAGGACCCATTAGCAGTACGAAATATTTTTCGAAAATATTGAACTACCACCTCTCCTTAGAAGCTTCTGCAGTATGCTTAATTCCATTGTCATCGATAAGAGCTTCAATACTTTTCCTTCTTCTATCATCTTATACTGAGGCATGAAAGAATTTCGAGTTCCTGTCCCCTTCTTGCAGCCACTTTTCTCGACTTTTTTGGCTCCAATAGGTTTCTTCTTTTTTGTATTCATCATTAAGTTTTTGTTTTAAGAGCCTGGCAGTGTTTTTAAAAGGATAAGAAGCAGATTCTTCCCATTCTAGTTCTCTTTGGATTCGCAGATTATTAGAAGCTGAGTTGAAGTTTGATTGTTTTTTTCATCTGCTAATTTTCCTTCTACATAAGCCAATGGCTTCAGCCAAAGGAAGTTGAAGCTGGTTATTTCCTTGCCAAATGCCTCTAATAATCTGTGCAATTTGTGGTTCTTTTAACCATCTCTGGTCAAACTTAAAACTGCCTTGGTAGTTATGGGAACGCGGATATAAGTTAACCAATATCGGACGATGATCAGATCCGCATGTATCCAAGAAGGATTGATTAGCAGCTGGAAATAATCTAAGCCAGGCCTTGTTTACAAAGCACCGATCTAACTTACATTGAACCCAATGATGATGTCTCCATCCCCCCCCCCAAGTGAATCCATTGCCTTGTGCCACTAATTCAATCATACCACAAAGGTTCAGCATTGTATTGAAATTTTCATAGGTAGCTTCACTTCTCTTCCTGCCTCCTAGCTCATCATTCGAAGAAGTGATCTCGTTAAAATCTCCCAATAAGCACCATTGTTCCTTCCTATTTACACCAATTCGCATTAGCTTTTCCCAAATGTTTTGCCTTTTGCTTTGCACAGGCTCGCCGTAAATTAAAGATACAAAATAGCAAGCAGAACCAAAAAATAACTTGATATCCATAATATTCTTTGATACATACAAAAAGGTGGGATTTAAACGGTTCTTCCAAAAGCAAGCTAACCCCCCCCCCCACTAAGACCTTTAGGATTGACAGTATAAACTCTGTCATAACCCAACCAAACTTGAAGATCAACCAAAACATTCCGCTTATTCTTAGTTCCATTAAAAAAAGTAAATCAGGGAAGACATCTCTACAAAGCTCCCTGAGACGTGGAATTACCAAGTCATCGGGCTTACCTAAGCCTTGGAAATTCCAATTCAAAAGGGACATTAATCAGAAGGTGACCCCTTAAGAAGGGTCACCACATTAACAGCTGCTCTATGCTTCTTACGTTCTTCCTGAGCCTCCTCTTCAGCTTTACGTTTGTCTATAAGTCCTTCTGACCTTCCTTCTTTGAGAGGCTGTGGAGATTGGTTCCCAAAAGATAGGGGTTGAGTGATTTGCTTGGCATTCTTTATAGCAACTTTCCTTGTATAAGATCTTCTTTTCTTTGGTTTGGAGCAACCTGTTTCAGATACATGAGCTATATAGGCTGGTACTTCAGAAGATGGGGAGGTGTAATTGTCTGGGCTCATTGCAGTATCAGACATAACCAGAGAATTCCTTCTAAGTATAGGTGTTGCCGGTGTCCTACCAGAACTTGAAAGCATCACATAAAAGCTTTGGACGATTCAGATTGTTGTTGTTGCTTATGGTTGGGGCTGCTATCGAATTAAACTCAAACACTATCCCTTTTCCTTTATTCAAAACCGCTGTAATAATAGGTGGTTTTTCCAATCGAAATACCATTTTCTGTGCTATGGGATCCTTCTCTACTTCTTTTAAAGAGAATATAATTTTAGCTTCCTTCAAGTTCATGTCTTCTCCATTTGCTGTAATGAGATATCTTCTCATTTCCTCTAAAACTTCTAGGACAATGATAGGTCTTCCGGTGATAGGATGCTTGCCAAGTTGTTTTTTTCGAAAGGATTCCATATAGCGGATCAGTTGTCATATATGTGGCTTCTCGGTTCTGTTCTGACTGAGATTTAGAGGCTTGGGAATCATACTTTGCATGCTTCTTCTTGAGAAGAGGACAACTTGTATTCTCATGTGTAAGTCTTTGGCACTTATAGCAACGCTTCTGTACTTTCTCATAACCAAAAGAGACTGAAGTTGATTCCCCTGAAGGGAGAATTACTGGGAGCGATCTCAGCAGTGGTTGAGCCACGTTGAAGAGAATTCTGATCCGGACGTAATCCTAGCTCTGAGACTTTGAGACGTCCAATGCCACTTCATCTACTCTCCCTAGATTTTCTGCAAGAGCCGTGAGAGCTTTAACCGAATAGTAGTTAATCGATAAATTCTGAATTTGTACCCATAGAGGGATAAACTGTAGAAAATCCGCTGGTGGATTCAGCTGCCAAGGTTCGATCACAAGGGTCCAATCATTATGCGTTTGGACTCCTTTGTCCAAGACCTCTTGCATATCATAATCAGAGGAGAAAAAGAACTGGAACCTTTCTTTGTTCAAAGCCACTCCTCGGATTTTCCCTTCCTTTTGCCACTTCCTGGGCATATCGAGAACTACATCAGAGACCTTCTGGCTAGAGATGTTGAGGATACGCCCCACTATGCTGAGTTGATTCTGTTCAGCTGATGAAAATCCGGGTAGGTCAGGCATCTCAAACGGTTTGATTTCATCCTCCTGGATCGACAAAGCCGCTAGAGCTTGGTCCATAGCAGCAGACATGATTGAAAGAAAGAACCACGAAAAGAGAGCTTGGATTTAAGACAGAGAAAACATAGAGAAGACAAGAGGATGAGGAAATTATGAGAGAAAGATGAAGAAAGATTTGAGAGAAAAAGAAGAAAGAGAGATGAAGATGTGAAGAAGATTTGGGAGATCCGGCGGAGATGTGATCGGAAAAAGCTTTTTGTGACAGAAAAGAGAGAGAAACACACTAAACGAGGCAGGAAACAACCGCCAAGATGTTCTAAGTTCACTAAAGTCAAAGACACTAAAGGAACTAGAGGGTTCTATGCTCCATCCTGGAGAGTCTCAAATAGTAGACATGAAGTATCAAAAAAGAAAAAAAAAGTTGAATGGAATCAGTTATGTAGGATGTAATGTTAAAACAAAAAAAGGGTTTTAACATGCCTCTTTCCCTACGACAAAAAAAAGACTTATTTAGAAATGAGAAAAATCATGGTAGAACTCATGGCAAAGAAAAATGGAAGTATGACTTTAGTACTTAGGTAAGTCAATAGGCACGCTGCTTATTTCTCCTTCCCATGTCGATTATCTCTCTCTGTACCTCTGAGAGTCGAATTGTTGTACTGTAAAGTGATTACAAATTTACAATTGAATTGATTGAAGCTGATTTTAACGACTCAACTCAAATCATTACTTTTGTACCAATTTAAAACATGTCACATTTAAGAACTATACCATCTTAACTGAACTTTGATCGTATGTGAGCATTAATGGAACTAAACATGAAGATACCAAAAAAGAAAAACAGATTGTTGGCAAGTGAAATTTTTTCAGAAACAATATTTGACTGATGGGGCCTATATCCGATACAAACTCCTACAACTGAAGAAGAAGTTGAGTTCAATCAAGTTTGTATAATCATATCAAGTTTTTATGTTATTTAACCATATGATTTTATTAAAGGATTTTATACAAAAAAAACTGTGAGTCTGAATAAATAGACAAATCAAACATTTACTTGTGTTAAATGCAGGCCAAACCGTGAGCTGAGGGTCAACCCGCAATACAGCTCAGGCGTATATCGATGACGTGTCGAAAGTTAACTGAATAAACGGCGTATTGTATGTCGTTTTTTGTTCTAAAAACGCTGGAATGTATGCCGTTGTTTTTGTAAAACGACTGGATGTTTGAATGAAATTGAATTTCATTCAACGAAGCTGAGCTTCGATTTCTTCTTCTTCTTCTTCAATTCTTCAAGCTGAAATTCATCTTCTTGAAGGTGAAAATTGAATCTCTTCCTCCTTCTTACTTCCATATCTTCCTTCTTACATTCCAAAATCCAACATCAAAGCTTGACGTCATAAAGAATTTTGGAAGCATTATCATCCCCGAGAACAACCAGAGAAAAAGATGAAGCTTGTCGAAGAGGAAGTAATCCTCCAATTAGAAGGAAGAGTTGNACGTCATAAAGAATTTTGGAAGCATTATCATCCCCGAGAACAACCGGAGAAAAAGATGAAGCTTGTCGAAGAGGAAGTAATCCTCCAATTAGAAGGAAGAGTTGAATATGAACCTAAAGACTCTTCTAACAGGTTTGATATGTTCTTATGTGTAGGAGGTTATTGGTCTAAAGATGACAAATACTTTGGTGGTGAAACTCATCATGGGGGAAGTGTATGTAGTGATGGGTCAATAGAAGTTCAATTACGAAGATTGTGGTGGATGAGCTAGGTTACGAAGATACAATGAACATGGTTTCTTGGTTTCCACCAGGTTCAAGAAGAAGGTAGATATATTAGATGAAGATATGTTAGGCATAGTTGTGCATCATGGTATTGTTGTACGAGCTTTGACTCTTTTTATTGCAAGGAGTGATTATCTCTTCGTAGGTAGGCATAAGGATATGAGGGGTTATCTGTTAGGAGAAGCAGAAGAAGATGAAGGAAAAGATCCAATAGAATTTGCAACTGAAATTCCATCAGAAGATGGAGGAGTAGATAACAGTGACAGTAGCTTCACTGAACATGTACAAGATACTACTATAAGTACCAGTGATAGTGAGCATGAGAATGGTTTTATTTCCAGGAAGAAATCAGTGTTCAGGTTGGGACAAGAGTTTGCAAACATGGATGAGTTAAAAAAAGGTGTATCATAAAGTATGCAGTGAAGAAAAAGAGAGACATTAAGTTTGACAAATCTGAGAAGAACGTCTAGTGGCTATATACTAAGATAAGACCTGTCCATGGAGAATAAGTGGGACCATAAACTTTAGTTCTCCTAGAGAGGTGATTAGATCATAAAATGAAGAGCACAGTTGCACATGGCAAGGCCAAATCTCTCTTCTTACAAATACTAGGATTATTGACTTGTTTTTAGAGGAGATCAGAATTAATCCTCACATATCTGCTTCACAACTCCAGTTGATGCTTCTCAAACGCAACATAAATGTGTCTGACACTAAGTGTGAGAGGTCAAGGCTTCATTGTCTACAAACTTTTGATGATGAATCATCTGAAACATTTGGTAGATTTTATGACTATGTTGAAGAGTTAAAGAGGAGTAATCTTGGATCCACAGTGGAATTGGATGTGAGGCATGGTATGTTTCACAGATTCTATGTCTGTTTCAAAGCTTTAAAGGATGGATGGAGATCAAGTTGTAGGAAGATCATTCATATTGATGGTACTTTCCTTAAGTGGAGGATGAATGGAATGTTGTTGGTAGCATGTGGGAGAGATCCAAATGAACAAATATTCCCAATTGCTTGGGGCATTGTTCATATTGAGAATAAGGACAATTAGATGTGGTTCTTTGAACATCTTCAACAAGACTTAGGCTTAGAGGAAAGAAACGGACTAACTTTATCTAGTGATCAACAAAAGGGACTAATACTTGCTGCTAAGGTTGTCTTGCCTTACGCTGAGCACATGTTATACCTTATACATGTTCTTTTATTACCTATTAAATTATGTTGGATATAATTTAGGAATTAATAGGCTTTATATGTGTTCTTTTAGGCTATGTGCTAGACATGTTTACAGTAATTGGAAGAAAAAGTATGGAGGAGATATATAGAAGACTTGTTTTGGGGAGCAGCTCATGCTTATTACAAAGAAGCTTTTGACAGGAAAATGGAAGAAATTAAGAAGTACTCTTTGGCTTCGTATGAAGACTTGCATATTAACATTGGTTGTCCTTGGTCCAGGTAAGTTATTTGCTTTTGGTATGAACCTCATGTCTGTGTTTAACATATCTATATTTTTTCAATAGGGCATTCTTCACATAGAACTTTTCATGTGAAGTTGTTGGGAACAACTTAGGGGAGTCATTCAATGCAGCTATAAGGATAGCCAGAACAAAGCCACTAGTTCAAATGCTTGAGGAGATAAGGTAGAAGGTTATGGTAAGTAATGAGAAGAGAGCTGAAGCACATAGATTGAAAGGGGACTATGTTCCTAAAGCTCTAGCTGCGTTGGATGAGCAGATTGAGAGAACAAGAATTGCAGACCGTTAAGTTGTGGACTTGGCAATTATGAAGTAGCTGTTTTTAAAGAAAGCTTTGTTGTGCAGCTTAGAGGTGTTGTGTCCTGCAGTTGTAGAATGTACAAGATCAGTGGAGTTCCATGCTGCCACATTGTATCAGCTCTACGTCGTGAAAAGACAATGGATCCTGATCCAAAGAAACTCCTAAGTCCATACTTCAAGTTGGAAAACCTAAAGTCATGCTATGGCACACCAATGAATCTGGTTAATGGGATGAATCTGTGGAAGTTTATTACTAATATAAAAGTAAAACCACCACCATTTAAGAAACCACTTGGAAGACCAAAAGGGAAGACAAGGACAAGAGAAAAGGGAGAAGGAAGAGCTCCTGCGAAGAATTTACCAAGGAGAGGCATCAAAATTGTAAGTAACTTAGTTAAACAAACAAAGCATATTAACCAGCTCATTTCGTTTATTATGTTTTTTCAGCATTGTGGTAAATGTGGTGAGGAAGGCCATAATATATTACATTGTAAGAATGCTCCAGTACCAAAGCCACCAAAGAATCCACGTGGAAGACCTCGTGTGAGACCTGAAGCAAGACCATCTGAGAGTCAGTTCATCCAACCAGATGTAGCTATGCCTGCAACAAGAAAAAGAAAAAGATTTGCATCTGCAAATCTTGTCAACTCTACTGTTGTTGATGGTGAATCAAGTCAACCAAGGCAACAACCAAGTCAACAATCAGAAGGTTCAAGCCAACAACAGTATGAGGATCTTCCAAGTATATCATATGCATTACCAAAAAGAGGAAGAGGCAGGCCTAGAAAGGTGAAGGGACTTGGCTTTCTTCTTGGTTTGTCAACATCTCAGCCTTAAATTGAACTTCCATTATTCTTTGTTTTGGTGGTTCAAAGCTGTGAGAATGAGAATGTCTTAAGTTTATGTGACTTTAGTATAATGTGACTTTAGTATCTTATGCTATTGTGACTTTAGTATCTGATGGTTTGTAAACAATTATGTGTTATGCTTTTGTTATGAACAAGTACAAGTTAGTATAAACCAATTAGTATCTTATGTTATTGTCACTTTAGTTTCTTATGGTTTGTAAACAATTGTGTGTTATACTTTTGGTATGAACAAGTAAAATTTAGTATAAACAATTGGTAAACACAAAACAACATAACATAAGTCTTTGTTTAACACAACATAACATAAGTTTCTTAACAAAACATAACCAAAATACATGTCTTAACATAGCCTACATGGTTACAACAAAAATACATATATTAACCTGATATATAAACCTACCAAACACAAACAACCATTACTTGAATACATAAACAACAACAATAGCAACTAAGAAAACCACAAATGTTGTTATGTAGAACATAGTCTTCTTTGACTCTACACATTCCATAGTCTTCTTCAACTCAGCAATCTTCATTTTCTTCTTCTCCAAAGACTCTTCTAACAGCATCATTTTCTGTAAATTCTCCTCATCCACCTTCAACTGGCTTGGAATGCCTTCACTTTGACCTCTCTTGGCTTCAATTTGAGATTCAATTGCTGCTGCCTTTGCAGCACACATTTCGAACAAATAAACAAACAAGAACATAGATAATTTGTTATTGTTCATACCGGAACTATACATTTACTCAACCTATTGCAAAGTTATTGTTCATACTAAAGCTATCAACATTGACAAGTAAATGAACTAGGNCAAACAAGAACATAGATAATTTGTTATTGTTCATACCGGAACTATACATTTACTCAACATATTGCAAAGTTATTGTTCATACTAAAGCTATCAACATTGACAAGTAAATGAACTAGGTACGAGCAACATTGGGTCTGTATTCTGGAATACTAAAGCTACCAACATTTACACAAGCAAGGACAAGTAAATCACATTTCGGGAATATTCGTAATTACTACCGTATTTGGTATGTATTCATGAACTTCTTGTAACTATCAACATTGACAAAGAAATGCGCTTACATTTGGATTTGTGTCTGTGTTCATGAACTGGTCGTCGTAATCCTCACACCAATTGACCCCACTCATTACTTCATCGTCTTCACCATAGTAGCCAAAACCTAGAGCTTCATTTGGATCGCTTAGAGAATAGCTGTAATCTAGCCCCATTTCAATCGAAAAGCTCGAGCTACAGTAAAGATTCAGACAGATAATAGCTCTCTCTCTCTATTTCTTTGAATCACCAATACTCTTCTCACTCTAAGACGAAGAACCCTAATGCCCCAATTCAAATTTATTTAACATCCTCATACCAACGAGCAAGTCAAAACGCAGCGTTTTATCAAACCGTTAATTATATACGGTTAGTTAACGACCTGAGCTGTATTGCGGGTTGACCCTTAGCTCACGATTTGACCTGCATTTAACACAAGTAAAGGTTTTATTTGTCTATTTAATCAGACTCGCGGTTTTTTTTTTTTTTTTTGCAGAAAACCCTTTATTAAATAACAAGTTGAGTTCCTAGCATCAAGTGTTTTGGACTAGTGATTTGATAGGTCCATTGTCATTTTAGACACTAAATATAAATAGTAATATATTAATTTTAATATACCAATTCTAAAACTTATTTTTTCATAAAATTATAGAGAATTTTGAATAACACAAATCATTATTCTTAATAATCTCAAGTATCATCTAAAATCTCACTAGATTTCAAATATGTCCAGCCTTTTTTATATGGACTAGCAATGCTTGCAAAACGGCCCATTGGAAAAGAAGGAGTAATCGTCTCTATTATCCCTCTGTCTCAATTGAAAATCGAATATATCCATGTTATAATTTTATTTTCATTTACAATTACTTTTAAATCAAAATATCAGTAAAATACTAACAAACCAGATTAAGTGATGATATTTACAAAAATACCAGGATCCAAACCCACCTATTTAATGATCCGCTGGATTTATTAGGTAAATGCAATTTGTAATCAAACGCGATTTCTTTTTTTTTTCCTCCTTTCAGTATCGATTAAAGAACTCTTCCTTTTTTCATTTTTAATTCGATAATCTTTCTATCTCTTTCGCGAAACTTGGATAAATCGGGAAACTAGGAGAACTAGGAAAGAAAACCACAACCATCTAGAGGTAAGGTTCTTCACTCTTTTGATTTAAGTTTTGGAAGGGTTGTAAACCGTGAACTCGTGACATTTGAAGTCGATTAGGTCTCATTCGGTGTAGCATCATCTCTCTCGATTCGGTTAAGAGTATGGTTAATCGATTGTTCTCTTGTACGAAGTGAAAATGGCGAAGACACTATGTACTAGGAAGGAGAAAACGAACCGTGTGAAGGATAAAACTTCTCAAGTAAAAGAAGTTCTAGAGGTTGAAGATGAAGTACAAGAGCACGAGAACGAGGCAAACGAGACGGTTAAGAACACAAAGTTAGTTGAAGATGAAGTATAAGAGAACGAGGCAAATCCGGTTGAAGATGAAGTAGAAGAAGCAGAAGAGAAATTAGGTGACGAACAAGAATAA